>JAKIJQ010000282.1:0-161549 GCA_023373905.1 Rhizoglyphus robini | reverse complement strand
CACTGATGTGGTGATGCTGAATGTTGTGCATTGTGAACAACCTGACAAAGATCGTTTTAAACAACCTTCATATACCAAATTCTCATTGGACA
This sequence comes from Rhizoglyphus robini, assembly GCA_023373905.1. Classification (NCBI taxonomy): domain Eukaryota; kingdom Metazoa; phylum Arthropoda; class Arachnida; order Sarcoptiformes; family Acaridae; genus Rhizoglyphus; species Rhizoglyphus robini. The sequence goes on along the minus strand of JAKIJQ010000282.1, from coordinate 161,457 downwards.
CACACACACACACACACACACACACTGATGTGGTGATGCTTACTGTTGTGCATTGAGAACAAACTGACAAAGATCGTTTTAAACAACCTTCATATACCAAATTCTCATTGGACACAGACACACACACACACACACACACACTGATGTGGTGATGATGACTGTGATGATTTGGTATATGAAGGTTGTGTAACACAACCTTTGTCAGGTTTGTCACAATGCACAACAGTCATCATCACCACATCAGTGTGTGTGTCTGTGTGTGTGTGTGTGTGTGTGTGTGTGTGTGTGTGTGTGTGTGTGTGTGTGTGTGTGTGTGTGTGTGTGTGTGTGTGTGTGTGTGTGTGTGTGTGTGTGTGTGTGTGTGTGTGTGTGAGCGCCGCTTGGGGATGTAAATAGAATTTTACCCCAACTTGACGCGTTCACTTCTCTTGCATCACAAGCGCGCAATTGAGAGACAAAAGAGAAAATCAATATTTAGTGCTGTTCGGGTTGAATGGAGACACAAGAGAGCAATAACACATATATGACATATATGGCATATGCACAACGAGCATCGAACTAGAGAGTGGTACACGAACAGAAAGGCTTACGTACTCAAATATTAACTGCTCACCAGATATGGAAAGCCTCAGTCGCGTTCTAGTGCTCCAACCGCAAGCACACACACATTTTGATCAAGCATTTTTCTCTGCTCATCTTTTTGAATATTGTTTGATTGGTGTGGTCTCACATTCGGCTCGCATTTTATTTCGCGTTTCGTGAAAAAAGTAAGTTATTTTTGTTAAATAATAGTAAAAGCTTTGATTAAAATTCTCAAATGATGAGACATTAGCCAATTCAGTATTTTATGCCAATTTATGCAAAAGGCATTGCTATCGCTTGCAACGCATACGCTAGGGTGTATTAGATTGACAGCATCGAATATAGATTATATTTCCTAATTTGTTTGTCAGATAATTTTACCATTTTGGTTGACATATTTGAACAAACGACAATGGTTTGGGCGTTTAGTCGATTTTTAAATTGACGACCAAACTGGTTCAGATATATTCTTAATGAAACTATCATCGCTGTAAAGGCCTGCCCCAACTGGCCGAGTACCTATGGAATGTGGTTTTGTTAACGTATTCAACCAACCACTGTTAGTGTTAATGGTTAGTGGGCGCATGAGAGTTTCTGTTGGTAGGTGCCCGAGAGTGTTTGCTTCCTTTGTGTACTCCAGTTTCCTCACTAGTATGAGAAAGTTAGAGAAAATGAGTCAAAAGTACGAGCAATTACGAGATATTTTGTTTGATTAGAAATATTAAGTTAAGCTCTATTATCCCTGTATTCAATTTTGGATTTTTGATATTCTCTATTGACAATTCTGTTTTTTTAATTAAATAAATTCACTAAAGTTTCGAAAGAAATGGATTCCAACAACAACAGCAAGGTTCCTAACCAGATAGAGCTGACTGAACTGGCATCTACCATTGAGAACCTTCAACCGAGTTTCATGAATTCTGAAACTAGTTTTGTCAATGTCAAAGTGGACCAGGGAGCTGTAGTTCCATCTATCGGAGCACTTGTAGCGGAAACCCCAAAGGCCGATAGTACTGCTCACTCACTGCGCATCAATCCTGCATTGAAAAGCTTTGGCGAAGGAACTTCGGCTGCTGTTCAGCAAACTCGAAAAGGCAAAGAAAACTCTCGATCCTTCGATCCTGATTCCGGCCGCAGAACCACTCGAGACTTTAATGCTTCTACGAGTTCGTCTTTGACATTGGTTACTTTGCTGGAATCCAGTGAAAATGAAGTTTCTCTGGGGATCGATCGTAAAATCCCTTTTGATCCTTCTTGTGCTTTGTCCTGGAAATACGCCGATAGCTCTTCTGTCAGCGAGGTGGCTTCATCCATTCTGGAGAATGACTCTAATTCGGTTGCCGGATCGATTGCAAACTTGGCCCCCAACTTACCCCCAAATGGCAATGGTATGTCTGGTCGAATCGATCCACCCAATCCTCTAGGTGCAATTCCACGAGATGGACCCGTTGACGATAATATGCCGAGATTGAGTGTCGTCGAATCTAGTAACGAAGAAGAACTCTGCAGTATCATGCAAATTGCTATTACTATTTTCGTCGTTGTTCTTGTGTTTCTTGGTATTATAGCAGCACTTTTTGCAGCCTACTTTCTTGGAAAACAATTTTATTGAGCTCCAACGGAATTTCAGGATATGCGAGTCTTTATACTTGTAATAAATAAATATCTTGATTGGTCTTTGTCGAGGAATATCTCATCCTCGTGTAATAAATTTGCTTGCTAGGTTCAGTTTCTATTATTTCGTAATAATTTCATTGACGAGGGTTGACTTGAGGCTAAGTCTTTTGTGACTTAGTTAATTTAGTGACGAGGGTTGACTTGAGGCTAAGTCCAGTGTGACTTAGTTAATTTAGTGACGAGGGTTGACTTGAGGCTAAGTCTAGTGCGACTTAGTTAATTTAGTGACGAGGTTGTCGTTGTGAAGTTAAGTCAAGTTCGACATAGTCTTATTTCACAGACAAGGTTGTCGTTGTGAAGCTATGTCAGGTTCGACATAGTCTTATTTCACAGACAAGGTTGTCGTTGTGAAGCTAAGTCAAGTTCGACATAGTTTTATTCACAGACAAGGATGATTTGAGGCTATGTCGACAAGTGCGACAATGACAAGTCTAGTGCGACTTAGAAAATAATTGAACACGAGCAACTTGGGTTGCAAAGTGAAATTTTATTAGATAAATTATACGACAACTGGGGAGTCGGGACTTTCTATGTACTCGTTGTTCAATATAAAAATTGACAGAGTCTCGTGGTAAAAAGACAATTTACATTAAGATGGTTCGGGCTTTTATACCCTTCTGGCTCTTCACATTTGATGATGGTGTTGCTGTTGAAGATCATGTCAATCGTTCGGTTGTCATGCTGCCTTTGGTAGTGCTTTAAACAGGTTGTTGCTATTTTTAGATGATGTAATATTCTTGTAAGATTTCACGTTGCAATGTCGTTTTTTAATTGCCATAAGTTGTGTAATCGAAGTTCGTTGGTGTGTCGTTTGCTTGCCTTTGTGTGTAGTGTTTATGGGGAGAGGGGTGACTAATTAATTAAATAAATTAAATAATTGACAGTTTTATGACTTTGTTTAGTGATTTACGACTTTGTTTTTTCTAGTGAATTTCAATTAATTAAATAAATTAATAATTTTGATTTAAATAAAATAATGTCGTATTGTGTGGCCTATAACTACAGGGTGATTCTAAATAGTGTTGTTTTTAGTGGAAATAAATGAAAAAATTTAGGAAAAAGATAGGAAAAGAGTTTTCGCTATCACATACTTTTAAGTCACATACTCAGCAATTTTACTGCAGCTATCCTCCATACCAAAATATAACTATCATAACCGCCCTTTGTCGTAAGGCCAGAACACACTAACTTCGTACGCATCACATACTTTTTGAATTTGTTCTTTCTTGAACTTACTTCTATTAACAAACAACAAATCTAGCAATTACTTATTCGATACGGAAATGTATGAAACACAGACAAACACTCTCGATCCTATGTAAATCGATTTGTAATTACACATTCAAATTATCCAATTCGTAACTAGAATAGACTCAACCAATAGTCACATATCACTTGATGTAGAATTTGTATTAGTGTTCGTTTTAATTTCAATAAAGTTTTGAAAACCAAAAACATTTTAATTTCAAGATTTTTCTGGTTGTCTTAAGACAAGACAAAACAAGTTTGTTCAAGTTCATGTTTTCGGTTCGGCAGCCCAAAATGAAACAGAAAATCTGCAATGTCTTACACTGTGTATGTAGTCAGACATTTCCCTGACATGCAGAACACTAATTATATGTTGTTATTTGTTTGCGTTCGGCAGAGAGAGAGAGAGAGAGAGAGAGAGAGAGAGAGAGAGAGAGAGAGAGAGAGAGAGAGAGAGAGAGAGAGAGAGAGAGAGAGAGAGAGAGAGAGAGAGAGAGAGAGAGAGAGAGAGAGAGAGAGAGAGAGAGAGAGAGAGAGAGAGAGAGAGAGAGAGAGAGAGAGAGAGAGAGAGAGAGAGAGAGAGAGAGAGAGAGAGAGAGAGAGAGAGAGAGAGAGAGAGAGAGAAAGAGAGACAGAGTTACTGACATGAAGAAAATTTTTTATTAAACTACCAGATGTGTTCTAATGGAAATCACTAAACTTGCCAATGACCAGAATCTGGTGCACTGAAATGTTCTCTACTCGTGCAATATGTGTGTCTCACTTTTAGTGATGCATCTGCTTCTTAGTCTTGCGGTAGCCACAAGCACGCACGCACACACACGTACCACACATAAAAGTGAGATTGTGTGCGTCATTACTGGTAATTACAGACAAACTCATTTAATGTGCTGTACGTGTGTGCTCAGTACACACACAAACTTACGTTGCCTAGTCATTTAAATTAGATGGCAACTACCATGCAAGAAGTTTTATGCAAATGAGCATTGATGAATGAACAAAAGATAAGCTCGTAACTTAAAATTTTATTACTCGATCTAAAATCCGAAACAAAGTGAGCATAGAGAGAGAGAGAGGGAGAGAGAGAGAGAGAGAGAGAGAGAGAGAGAGAGAGAGAGAGAGAGAGAGAGAGAGAGAGAGAGAGAGAGAGAGAGAGAGAGAGAGAGAGAGAGAGAGAGAGAGAGAGAGAGAGAGAGTGGGAGAGAGAGAGAGAGAGAGAGAGAGAGAGAGAGATAATCGCTTTGAAGTAAAGTGAATGTTGGAAACCCCTATGAATGCCAGTAAGTATTCCCTCACGTGGTTCGATAGTGTCCCGCGGTGAGATTGCAATGGCAGTTGTACATACGCCCTGCCTATAAGTCGACTTCAATGTCCACATCAGGGGACATTTGGAAATACGCTTTGTCTTGTTGACCACAGACCTATTTATAGTACAACCGAACAATATACTTGGCCTTCCTAATCTTTTTATATCATGAATAATAGAGCCTGGGGCAATTATGTGCAATCATGTGCATGAATGCGGAAAATGTTCACCGCCCGGCACGCGGCCATTAATCGGTTTCAAAGGTTATGGGTGGGCTTTGAATAAGGTCTGTCGACCTTTGCTTTTCGGACAGAAGTCAGAGAAGCTAATGCAAACTTGAACAAAAAAGAGTGCAAATTTGGATACGGAATAATAGAAAAATGTATGAACTTTACAATCTCATGCTGATTGTTTGAATGCGTGGATTGCAAGACAAAGTTCTACTCATGACAGAAAAAATCAAATTGAGCACAAACTTGTGCCATTTGAAAATATAAAATTCAATTGCATTAAATTGTTTGGGATCGAACAGAAGGAAGAGAATTAAAGTGGGAATTGATGAGAATGGAGTATTCACACAAGCACGCACTTTCAAACGAACCGTTTAAAAAAAAGTGAAACTACGTGTGTCATTACTTTAATGATCGACATTTTATGTCTTCTATCATTATTTGTATCATTGCGGGTGGCAACACTTACGGACAAACTCTTTTAATGTGCTGTACGTGTTTTCACAGTACACCACACAAATATTCGTTGCCTGGTCATTTAATTTAGTTGGTGACTTCCATTCGAAATGTTTTATACGAAATGGTGAATGAACAAGAGAGAGAGAGAGAGAGAGGGAGAGCGAGAGAGAGAGAGAGAGAGAGGGCGAGAGGGCGAGAGGGCGAGAGAGATAGAGAGAGAGAGAGAGAGAATTCTTTCAGTGTATTGTAAAAGTGAAGTCACACTGTGAAGTGTACAATGAATGAATGGACCCTCCGTATGCAATGGGCATGTATGTTGGGCAAGTATGTCCTAATGCAGCCATGTTTTCGCTTGAAAGAGCGCTTTAAGTGCCCATAATTTGCGGCAAAGTACCGCTAGTCATTACCGCAATTATCTAACTTACATCTGTGTTATTAAGTGAAATTGAACTGCACCGCCGATCCCAATCTTGGCTAATTTCTTTGCCTCTTCTATTTGTATGCAATTAACATTGGAGCTTTGTCCATTGGTGAGCCTGTGGTATATTAAGACCAATGCAAACAGACAGTCAGTCAGTCGGTGTTTGCGAGAGACATCGTGCACGGAATTTTATGTGTTTGTGACATTAACTTTTTCGCGGAATCATCTATTTCATTTGTTCGATTTTTTCGTTCACTACAAGCCTAGAAGACTATACGGTGACCAGCCTCAGCCAAAAACAACAGCAAACCGTCAAACCAGTAAGTGTATGACGGTTATACAGGATGCATATTGTTCTGTACATCTTCATTCACTATTCTATGTTTTTCTAAATTAGGAAACATTCCTAACATTAAAAAACATGGATTCCAGTAACCGTAAACACCATTCCCTTGATGAAATGGAGAAGGCCGAACTTGAATCGACTCTTAGAGACACTCATTTGAACGAACACAACCCGATGCCATTGAACCCTGTTAACGCTTCAATTACAATTGGAATGGATTCTTCTTCTCCGCGTGTGGAAATTTCTCCAAACTATGATTCTGTTCGATTTTTTCCTGGCCACCAAAGTGATGAGTCATCATTGGCTGCCAATGATGAGGAAACGTCTAGTGTTGAGACTAAGCATGATAGTGCAACTACTGAAACAAGCGAGTCCATCCTCAATGAGGAGGTAAATTGCGATCGTGTGTGCTTTGGTATCATAGTCCTAATCATCGCAATCATTATGATAATTGCCGGGGTAATCTATGCCATTGGTCGCTTTTTGATGACTAAATTTTGATAGTCTGAGCGAAGTCTTAATTATTGATTATCTTTTATACATTCAAAACAATTCCAATGCTTCCAAACTATTAGGGACATATTTAGCTAGTGCCCGTTGGCATAATTGATTAGTTTACAATTTCCTTACTTAAATTACTTTACTTATCAATATCAAGCTTGTACCCCATCCTTGGACATAGTATGTGAATAAATACACATATTAAAGCACAAATGTGAATTTGAATCGTTTTATGAACACACATACATATACTCAATTATTCAATGTACTCAATTACCCATATCTCATTAAAAGCACATACATTAGTTGTAATTTCCATTTGTTTTAATAAAGTTTGCACTAAAACAATCTGTGTTCAATGTAATAAATAATAACTAATTATGAAGTCATGTTTGGCTGTAACTAGTTATAAGTGATGCCGTTGTGGTGAAGGCGAAGCGGGAGTATCGCAAAAAATCGTCCTTATCAGTTCAGTCATCGATTAGGCATCACAGTGCGAAAGACACTCAAGTAAACTCATTCGCCCATATACTTCTATTTAAAATATAGTAATTATTTTTTGTTTCCGATAACTTTCGACATTATGTGCCAAAATCTAATCATTTCGTCTGCACCCATAACAGAATTATTGATAAAATTTTCATTGAGATCCATTGCACCGTATAGACGCTATCCTGCTAACAAGCTTCCTATGGTTTATCGTGCATGGGGAAAGGATATAATTCGGGACATGACATTCATGAAAGAGAAATTCTCAATATGTTTTCCCTCTTTCTGTTCGATTGTGTTGCAGATTGAGGAACCCTATTGTGAGTCTGCAAATGCAGTTTGCATACTCCCTGCCGATATGGACACTTCACTTGCTGTAAAATTTGCTCAACGGAGACAACGGGAAAAATGTTTTGTCTTGTTGACCGCAGACCTATTTATAGTACACCGAACAATCTCTATGACTCCCATAATGATTGACTGTTATTTCATTCGCGAATTTTAAATTGAATTCACTATTATGGCTTCCTTTAACTTTCCATTCGAGAACCAGAAAGTTTTAGCAAATTTATAGTGAAACCCAATTGAAACTTGTGTAGAAATGCAATTTTTCAGTTTATATTGGCATTTTGGTCATTTGATGACAGGTGAGGGTATGTTCGGTGTGTGTGCAAAACAATGCATTTTTGGACCTATCTTCCCACTCAATCTCTGGCAGCGCTACCAACTAAGTCATGTCTGTCCAAACTATATTGCGACAATTTCATAATAAAACCCATTCATTAGTCGTGTGTTAGCGTTCTTTGGAGATTGCATTACGTGAGTTGTGTAGTAGTAGTTTGTTCGTTTTTAATTTAATTTTTCTGTTGTCCATTAAGTGAGTTCTGTATACAGCTACGTAGCTACGCATCAAAGGATCATTGAACATTATTATTGTTCTTTTCATATTCTTCAACCCACTCGAAATTATGAGAGGGAAAATGAAAGGGAATCTTAAGAGTTGTTTTACAATACTTTTTGTATTGCAACCGATGCACTTTAGATGAAGTGTGTGCGCATTAATACCCCAAACATGAGTGTGTGGACCCATCGATTGTTGTCAGTGTGTGTGTGTGTGTGTGTGTGTGTGTGTGTGTGTGTGTGTGTGTGTGTGTGTGTGTGTGTGTGTGTGTGTGTGTGTGTGTGTGTGTGTGTGTGTGTGTGTGTGTGTGTGTGTGTGTGTGTGTGTGTGTGTGTGTGTGTGTGTGTGTGTGTGTGTGTGTGTGTGTGTGTGTGTGTGTGTGTGTGTGTGTGTGTGTGTGTGTGTGTGTGTGTGTGTGTGTGTGTGTGTGTGTGTGTGTGTGTGTGTGTGTGTGTGTGTGTGTGTGTGTGTGTGTGTGTGTGTGTGTGTGTGTGTGTGTGTGTGTGTGTGTGTGTGTGTGTGTGTGTGTGTGTGTGTGTGTGTGTGTGTGTGTGTGTGTGTGTGTGTGTGTGTGTGTGTGTGTGTGTGTGTGTGTGTCACCCCTAGCTCCGTGCCTTATGTGTCGATCCGCTCTAGCATCTCGCATAACAAAGAAGAGAGCAAAATTCTACAATATCAGTTGTACGGGTTCGATGCACACACAAGAGGGCAATAATTCATATATGACATATACGCACAATATGCATTGTGGAAAGAACAACAACTTGAAGGCATACGAACCCAAATATTAACAGCACAGCAACCAACGAATGCTTCAGTCGCGTTCCAGCACACCACCAGAAAGCACACGCATTTTGCTCAAACATTCGACTTTGTCCATATTTTGAAAATCGTTTTATTTGTGCCTCCTCACATTCTCGTTCGCATTTTGCACAAAGGTGAGTTTCTTTATGTTTTTAATACTCAAATGCTGAGACATTTAACAATTCAATAATTTGTACGACACACTCTAATGGGTAGGCTTAAGAAGTGCTGCGCTAAATTACTAACGACAGCATTTCAAAAATCAAGGTGAGATTCCGAATCTCTTGCTGTGCGATTATGGGTTAAGTAAACCCTACCAGTAGGACCCGAGTGTGGCATTTTCGTTAGGACTGGAGTGCGTAGTCATATTGGAGAAAAAGTCCACCCAGCTACTTTGGTAGTTAACAAAGAGGACATTCAAAAGGAAAAGTTGACCGAGGTCCACGATCTCAGCACCAATATCTTTAGGGGGCTCTGCTCTGTTAACCTGCAAGGTCTGACATACATCCAAACAAGGAGAATGTCCTTGGCCCTCATCGGAGAGCTGACAACTTTCCTGTTAACCGCAGGATCTTAAAATTCTCTGTGCGACGCGGTATGCCAAAAATCTTGCTTTTGACAGGCCTTCGCCTGGTCTACCTCTCTTCGGAGGTGGTTGTGTATCAGATAATACTAGTGAGCGGTGTTGGCAAACGCACTCGAACGCAATTTGACCTGAGTCTTACGAGTTGTAACTTGCTTCGAGAGAGTATTTGCTCTGGTTTAAACACATTCATAGGTCTTGTTATCCCTGTCTTCTCTTAATATATTTGTAAAAATCATTAACCATTCGTTTTTCCAAGGTTCAGAAATTTCTCTCTAGAAGCCAAAAAATGGATACCAACAACAACGGAAATGTTCCTGATCAGATGGAGCTGTCTAGAATGGTACCCTATATGGAGAACCCTCAACTGAGTGTTATCAATTCGGAGACTAACTTTGCAAATGGCAATGTGAATCAGCGACCCATAGTTAAAGCTATCGAAGCCCCCGAAGATGTAACACCAACGGCCGATTGTACTGCTAACTCAATCGCAATTGATCCTGTATTGGCAGGCTTTAGCGAACGTACGTCTGGTATGTTTGTGGCGCCTTTTGTTAGTCCCCTGGGAGCTTCCCCTGGAAATAGCAATAGAGCCTCTGGCCCTTTTGAGCCTTCTTGCGCGTCGTCCTGGCCTTACATCGATAGCTCATCTGTCAGTGAGGTGTCTTTGGATTCTCCTATCGCTTCTCCTCGAATTGACGATAGTAATTACTTCAATGCACCTTTGGCCAGTGGGGAGAGCTCGCTCGATATCTCGTCTGTCATCGAAAAAACTTCATCGTTAAGTGAGAGTGACCAGCTTCCAGTCGCAGGTTCTAATTTAAACCTTGTCCACGAGTCTTCTGTGAGTGATGAGACTATTCGATATATAAATATCACTGCAATCGCAAAGAACTATGCTACTGCTGTTGCAATGGTTTCGGACCACATCGATAGGAATCTTGGTGGAAATAACGCCACTGGGGCTGCTGCAATCACTCAAGAACAAAGGTCGATTTTATTTGATAAATTTGTCAGATTGCTTGCTATTGAATCGTCTAAGGATTCATCTCAAGTCGGCTATTTAATCGAAACGAACTTCCCTGCTAACTTCCCTGCTAACTTCCCTGCTAACTTGTCTGCTACTACCAACCAAGTTACTTTGCCCCAAGATGGCAACGGTTTGTCTGGTCATATCGATCAACCGAATCCTCGACCAGCTTCTTCAACTTGTAGAAATGACGACGAGGAACACTTTTGTAACAATAAAATTGTTAAAATCATCGCAATTCTGTTGGGAATTTTTCTATTTGTAATATATGCAGTGATTATATATGGACATAAATACGGGAAATTTTAAGTTGCACACACTTAAAAGCCCGAAATTGCCCACCCCACCATCTTCTGTTATCACAAGCATAGTCTTTGACATACAATCTGTACACGAGTATCCACAATACTTGTCACCTAGGATCATTACATTTGTATTTGTTTCAAATTTAATCAGAAATATAATACACTCTCTAATCCACTCCATGCATGTCAATCACACTCAAATCAACTTTAAGTAACTTTTAGAATAGTCAATCAAATAACACCCCACTTAATGTACTTTGTAGTATGAGTTCAGTTGTATGTAATTTGTTTAAATATCAATAAACTTTATAAAAACCAAAATACCTTGGCTTATTTGTAATAAATTAATCACGATAGAGTCCATGTCTTACCCGGGCTCTGCCCATTTACAACTCAATAAATAAACATCAATCTAATGTAAACTCATATTAATTTTCGACAGAGTGAGGCTAGTCAAGTTTGCGTTCGATCCCATAGTTCAATTAATGTGAGAATGAAATATCAAACTTTCAAACTAGGGAATAATTTAAAAAGACTCGAATTACAAAAACACTCGCAAAAAATGGGAACACCAATGAACTCTCTAAAGTTTGTTTGTGACAATTTGAATTGACTTGAAAGCAAAGGAACTTTTCAAGAGTCGCATAGAGCAAACACTAATAAGGATTCGCGCTCTCTGCATTTCATTCAAAACGAAATGCATCGATGTGCCTGTTGTGTATACTAAATAAAGTTTTGTAATTCAATGACCTAACCGTGTAACGAACAGTATTGAATTACAGATGCAGGGTTTTAAAAACTTTTATGGCTTGTCGTGTGCGGGGAGAGATCGTAATTGGTAACATAACATTTGGAAAGGCAGAGAGAACAAAAGCCTTTTGCTGTTATTGATTGGGCCCTCAGATTGAGGGGTCCCGAGTTGCAACGACAACTTCATTGTTTCCCCCTCCCTGCCAATGAGTCCCCTATACTCGTTATCAAAATGAAGCCTCAGCAGGGGACATAGGTCAAACTGCAGATAGGTCGAACGCTTGTCTATTAAGAGAGATAGAACAATGAAAGTAACCGCCCTAATCTTTTTACATTATGAATAAGCTTTGCATGCTCTCATAAGACTCAAATGTTCCGACTTTGTTTTGCATAATAGTAATGCCTACCGACATCTGCTCTTAGGTCAGACGTTAGCATTGCTAAAGCAAACTTGTACGAAAAAAGTTGGATTCAGAGAAAAAAATATACCACGATAATTAAACTTAAGGTTGTTGTTCGAGTGTGCATGTAGATTTCAAAACCGTTCTACTAAGAGGAATAGAATTAGGCACAAATTTGTAAGGCTTCATTCACTCTCCACTTTTTAGTGTTCAATTTGAAATTACCAAATTCAATTACCTTACTGTGCTTTTAACAGGATCGGTTTACATTGACAGAGAGTTGCCCTATTGCACTTGTATGGGGTCGAACTGAAATGAGAAAATCAAATTTGGAATAGAGAGGAATGAAATATTCCTGTCTTGTAATTGAATGCACATTAGTATGGCTATGCAATTTACAATTTTCCACAGAACAATGCATGAGTTTGTGTGCAATTTTTCAATTCAATCCAATTTAAACTGAAGTGGAATGAGAACGCAGAACGGCTGAGTATGTGCCGTTTGGGTAAACATAGGAAAGTGATCACTTGAGACAGAAGAGAAACAAACAGGGAATTATTAAATAATTAAAATTTTAATTAATTATTAATCCTAGTAGAATGGGAGCGAAACAATATAAGTTTCAGTGTATAATGTGAGATAAAATAAATCACGACAAAAATCGAGCAGACAGACCGACATTTCCGCAAGTTAGTCCTCTATTTTAAAATCAACCCAATATTCTGCAGTCTTCTCGCAATTAATTGCTCGGACGATAGGGAACCAAATGAGACAAGTGGCGTAGTCTCCAAAACACTTAACATCAAAGTGCGTCTCAAGAGCTGATCTACAAAACTTTTTGTTTGCATGCAATGCACTCTAAATGAAGTGGGTGCGCGCTTCAATAACAAAAAGCTCGATTGCTTGTGTGAATGTTGGTAGAACGGGGAATTAAATGGAAAGTCTGTCTCTACTCTCTACGTTTGATTCTTTCACAAGGGAAATGGAGAGAGAAATAGAGAGAATATGTTTTGCAATATGCATAGTTGTATGGATTCAATGCACACGAAAGAGAGCAATGTGTGTATGACAAATATGCGAATGCAGCAAACGATTGGAACAACACAAAAGCATACGAACACGAATATTAACTGTCCGCCTGCCATCGAGAGCCTCAGTCGCGTTCCATCGCACCAACTGCAAGCACACTCAAATTGAAAAGCATTCTCCTTTGTCAAAATTTTGAATACTGTTTGATTTGTGCTGCAACGTTTTTGTCATTGCATTCGAATTTTGAGCAAAAGTAAGTTCTTTTTTGTTAAATAGTTTTTAGAGTTTGATTAATGAATAATTATCGGAGATGGTAGAGCGAACGAACGAGCGATAAGAGTGAGTGAAAGAAGTGACGTTCTCTGCGTTCACTTGGTTGAAAAAAACTTGTCAAAAGGATATATTGTCTATACAGATGAATCGCCAAGAAAATTTTACAAAAAATTCTGGGGTCTGTATATACAAACTGATTACATTTTGGACGCATAAGGTCAAAGGTCATCAGAGATTTAAAAAATCATAATTAGCGATATTTTAAATGGATATGTTTTGAGGAATGAGTCGATGTGAGTGTCTGTCGCACTGTGATGACTCATCAATGGCAAACTAATTAGCACGAGTGGTCGCGATATTTCCGCTCTGACTTCACTCCAATGGCGTCACTTGTGACTTATCTCTAAATTTACAATTATGTTTATTCTTAATTCAGAAAATTCTTCCAGTTCACAAAGAAATGAGTTCCAACAACAACGGCAATGTTCCTGAACAGATGGAACTGACTGAACGGGCATCACCAACAGTGGACATTCAACTGGGTGTGACAAATTCTGAGACTAGTTTCGTCAATCAGCCGCCCTTATATTCTCGGCCAATTGCAGATTCCGATTCTATCGCGAGGACCTCACTTGGATACGGCGATGACAGCACTCTAATATGTGACGATTCTATCAAGTCGTTTTCGACTTTGGATAGTGAACTGGCAAGCAATTACAAGGGACCAGTGGCAAATTGCCCATCTGCCGATATGGAGATTTCACAGAAAAGTGACAGTGATATCTCTCGATATTTTCATTCTAATGCAGTTGCATCGAATGGGAACACCGTTGCGTCGTCTAACGGTAAGGAAGTATCTCAAAGAAATGGCTGCAGAATCTCCGGTTCTAACGATGGCTCTATCGCTTCTTTAGGGAGATTCGTTGGCAACTACTACACTGCACCTTTGGCCAGTGGCGAGAGCTCGATTGATAGCTCTTCGGCAAGCGAGAAAACTTCATCGACAAGTGGCTTTCGTTCAGCTGCCGGACCGAGTTCGCACTTTGCCGATGAATTTTCCTTCAGTGATGCGACTCCACCTGAAGAAACCTATGCAACCGCAGAAAACTTGGTTCCGGCTACGGCATGGAAATTCAACCTCATCGATGGGATTTCGCTTGGAAATAGCTCAACTGACGCTGATTCCATCAATCAAGAACTGAATCCAACTTTAGGAGCAATTGCTTCTTCACCTTCCAATCATGGAGATTCCATGATCGGCGTTATAATAACCCAGCCAAACGTCGCTTCGGTCTCTCCGATCATCTCTGCTACAACCCATGAAGAGACTTTGTCCCAAAATGACAACGCTATCCCTAGTCCCACTGATCAAGCGAATTCAATTGAATCGAGAAACGGCAAAGAACTCTTTAGTAACTGGAAATTTGCTTTATTGTTCGCTGTTCTGGTGGTAATTATCCTAGCAATAATACTTGCCACTTATTTTGGTTGAAGCAAATTTAATGTAACTCGTAAGTTGCTTCAGAATATGAGTGACATCCATGACCATTGACCGCCCTATTATTCACAGTAATCACTATCGCAATACCATGTAGCAAATTAGAAACGCAATTTGCAAAACACTTATCTTACTTGACTTTCCTCACTTTTGTGTATCCCAAATTTAATTATTTCATCAACATATGAATTTTGTGTCAAAATAATGGGAGTTAGCTATTGAGATGTATCACATAGACTCTTATTTAAAATAACCAATAAGCCCACACATTCACAAAACTTAATGTACTTTGTAACATTTATTCATAATTATGTCATTTGCTTTAATCTCAATAAAGTTTGCATCAAAACTACTACAACTGTACCAAGTCATAAATAGTAACATGATGTAAACCATGGCTGTAATAAATATTCTCATTTGACACAAGTAAGAGAGAACGGAACGGAATGAGATGGATTCAGTCTGTATGCAGTCACATAAAAAACCTGACTATACACGTTCTGAGTAAGCGAATCTTATACCTCACTGGAAACTCACTCGCACTCATTGGTCTGCTGACAGTGGTCATCTATCTTTTTTGCTTTCGAGTGTTTTGTTCTTTTTCGAATCGATTGTGCTTGTGCTATGGCTGTTCCATTTATAGTCTCAACTCTACAGGGTTCTTTGTTTCGTTCGGCTGTGAACAGGACAAAGTGGGCTGTAAGGCTAATTTGCCATCGTAGCTAACTGGCCGAGATGGGACCCGAGTTGGACAAACTTGAACCAATCCAATTGTTGATGGCATTGGGCAGTTAGATCGTAATTATACGATTCAGAATGGATATAAGTCCACTTTAGTGAGTGAGTTGAGTGCCTTCAAGAGTCGCTTGTCTAAGCTTAGTTACACGCATCCCAAATCAAATGAATCGGATCCCTCGTTTAAGGAACTCCAAAATCATTAACTCTGGAAATGAACGCACTACGTGAGAAGGTTGATGAACGAATGATTTCAATGTTGCACAAGTTAATAGAGAATGTAGCCTCTGTGGCAACCGCGCTTGCACACAGGGGAAAGAAAGATACAAAGAGGCGAAAGGCTGTAGAGGTTTATTGGCTCTAAGCAAGGTCACAGGTCACGCGGGACCGAAAGGTTCAGATCTAGACTGAACACGGCAGTGCCCAAAGGGCGAAAGGTTGGGCCATTAAATAACTGGCCTGAGTTCGATCGTTCTGTTCGAACTCCCTGTTACGAGTTTGACTCGTGACATCTTGCCCAGGCCCACCACCATCGGGTCGGAGATGCTCGGGAACGGGACCAGCCTGGAACATCTTTGGCGCACGGGGCCACCATGCGAACGAGTCCACCGGTTGGTCGGTCCAATACTGGTCAGCTTCGGGATGTCGAGGTTCACAGGCCATACGTCGAAGGTGCCAGAAGAAGAACGCCCACTTGAAGCGAATGTGGAGGTAGAAGGAGATGAGCATCGACAGGTCCGTGACGAGTTGGACGCACTTCAGGAGACTCTTGAGGTCGATTGTCCAATCTGTCTTGACTTGTGCTCGACCAGGCGACGTGGGTGCGCTTGCATCTCTGCATACAACTTGGAGGGTCGTCTTGCTTCGTCTGAACTTGGTTGAACGAGCGTCAGTCCACTGTGACTTTGAGTCCACGAGGATTGGCGTAGGCTGAGGTTCCGGAATGAGTGGCCCTCGGTCCACAACGAATGTCTTGCTACTCGGGCGTGCGCGTGGTGTCTTGCTGATCTTGAATGGGTCGATGAGTCGATCGGAGATTCCACTAGACGAAGTCTCTGCTTCGAGGGTTCCAACTAGTTCCGAGGTCTTCCAGACCTGTTTGGTGTCCTCGAGGGTAGGCTTCGGCTCGATCGTGGCCTTCCAATCGGTAATGTCGCCACCCATATGACCAGTATCCACGCTCACCGGATGAGTCTCGTTGACCTCATTGTAGTCGGGGCCCTCACGGGAGAACTTCCGATCTACCGTCACCGGTTGACGATCTTGGTCACGCGTCTTGCTCGTATCCAAGGGACTGACATCCAGACGCGGCTGGACTATCTCGTACTTGATGGGACTTGGCTCGGGAATGTACAGGTTTCGGTCGAGATAGACAGGATCCAAGTCGATCATGACGGGATATGTCTTTATGACGGCCTCGCGTTTAAGAGGGTCTACTTGTGGTGCGTCCGGTCGAGGAGCGGTTGTCGATCGGTCATGACCATTCAGTGTTGCTGGAACACTCTTGCGTACGTGGGCTGGTTCGCCAAACACGGGGTCACGCGACTGGTCCTCGTGTCGGGTTGCTGGTCGAGACTGATCTTGCCACGTTGGCCTTGGTTGAGCTGGTACTGGTATAGGATCTTGCACCTGGTGTCGAGGTCGAACAGGTGGTGTCATCGGGTGACTCTCTGGTGGCACGTACATATCTTGCCACGGATCCAACCGAGGTTGCTCTTGTTGCCATTGGCTCATCCTTGGAGTCTCGTCGAACTCGTTCCATCGTTGGCGCTTCTCCCACGGAGAACCTTCCCGGCCTCCCACTGACGGAACATCTTGGTCAAACGGACATCGCGCGGACGAATGGCCCCATCCATGGCACGATACACAAACGTTGCGATCCATGTCATCACAGTACGTTGTGGTTGCTTGGTTGACACGAGTCACACGTCCCGTAGGAAGGAATCTGTCATCGGGGTGCCGAACCTTGACGGGTGCACTTCGGGTGTAGGAAGATGCACTAGGATGTCCATTGTCAGCCAGATACTGCTCGGTACTTTCAATCTGGATCAACAGCTCCGAAATAAAGTCTTCGAGGTTCTCAACTTTCGGGCGTTTCATGTTGATCGAGTATTGGCATTCAGCAGGAAGTAGTCGCTTGAGGAGTGGCATGACATCATTGTTGACGTAGCTTTCATTGATCTGAAGCTGCCGAGCTTGGGTAAGCGTGTTACTGGCAGTAGACCAAAGGGTTCTCATGGCGGCTACGTCAAAGCGATCGTCGATCTTGGACATCTGTCTGAGTCGCTCGTTGAATGCATGTTTCTGAACGGACGGACTTTCGAAGTACGTTTTGAGGTTAGCGATCACTTGAAGGTAACTCGTCTTGGTAGGCATGAGATCCTTGACCCAGCGAGTAGCAGGACCCACCAAACACTGCTCGAGTCGGACACCCTTTTCGAGGTAACACACTTTCTTGTTCGTGTGGACCAAAGCATCGAATTTCGGCCAGAAGGTAAGCCACTTGTGGACTTTGTCATCAAACGTAGGCAGTGGTATGTCCTTGAGACAGAGACCGGCGGAGTCTTCCTCGTCATCCCTTGGTGGACCAGTGTGAGTCGGTTCGATCGAACTCTGTGACTCAGGACGTTCGAAAGTGAGAAGCGTGGAGTCTTGGGAGGACGTATCGAATGTCTGCCGTTCCGATGAAGACGTCTCTGGGCGAACCACCGTTCCCTCTGGTGTTGAAACCTTCTGAGATCGGTCGCATGCCAGAGTGCTCACTTGGTTGGCAGCTCCAATCGGCAACTCATCGGTGAACTGGCAAGCTTCGAAGATATGTTCGATCTTGGCATCGATGGCGTCTGACTCTTGTGAAGCCAGCAGGTTGTGACCAGTTTCGAGCAAACGATCCAGGTCCATCAGTTTGTCCACGGTCGCACAGTAGTCTGGAGTAGTCAGATGGTCTACTCGAACAAGTCACTTTGATTGGACAGTGCTCCGATAAGATGACATACCAAGAGCAGGAACAGTAGTCCGACAAGATGATCAAAATGGCACGCAAAGATAGAAAAACTGCTAATAAATCCAACTTATCATAAAATTAAAAACAAGTGACTTGTGATCTTAAGGATCTTTTATTATTGTATTAAAACTAAAATTAATGATTAAATGGGTTATAACCTAACCCGATAGGTGTGTCCTGTGTTTGTGTGATATAGAAAAACTGAATCATATATTGTAAAGCGGCCCCTCAAAATGTGTGTAGAAATGTGTAACAACTAATCGAAAGAAAATGTAACTAGCTAATAAAGTTAAAATAATGTACGGGCCCTAAGTAATAACTAATAATGTAACATTCAAAATGTGTGTGTGTGTGTTCTTGTGTGTTAAAATAAATAAAAATAAACTTGATGGCCTAGCAGTAGTACAGACGATTCCGAATCTTGACGAGTTCGATGAGGCGAGCAATTTGGTTAGTGTTGGGCTTGCTGAAATTCTTCACGAAAACGCACAAGCAAGCGTCCCAACTGACGAATTCTAGCGTCCCGGCCAACTCGCGGAGCGAGATTTGGCTCCCCAAGAGCGTCACATACATGACGGTGCACTCGAAGGTACATTTGGGGATGGACAACAAGGGCAGCGAGTGTGATATCGGTGTTCGACCAGCGAACCAAATACTCACACTGGCCGCCAATGATGCGAGCTCCCAAAATATGGGAGACTCGCCATTCGTCTTCACCAAATTCCTCTTCTTCTTCGTCAACATCGTCATCATCGGCGTCGTCGCCTTGGTCATCTTGCTGGTCGCCGTCTCCACCACCGTCGTCCACCTCCATCGGTACACCATCTGGACGTGGTTCTTGTTCATGGGCCGGAGCATCTTCATTGCGACCCTGTACACGCTCCGGCTCATTATCCTCGCGGACGAAGTTGATCCAGGCTACCAATTCGGGACGCATGTCTGCAACCAAGAGTCGCGCGAATCTCAAATTGAGCAACCAAACTTCGGTATGGAACAAGTCCAACTCTTGGCAGTCGCCAAGAGCTGCAGCTCCGTGCCAGCTGGGGAACCACACGATGGTAATGGTGGAGGCGTTTCGGCTGATGTTGAGAATATCGGCAACTCGGTAGACGGCCGCCTCGGGAAAGTACTTCTGGCCACTGTTCAGCCATTGCTTGCTGGTCGATGAGAAACCAATTCGAAAAATTCTTGATGTCGTTGAGATGCTGGTACGGACAGTTGCTGTTGTTTTTGATAGTTGACGAAGTTGGCAGTTGAATTGGTTGGCAATACAGACAGAAAATCGGGTTTTCATAAACACAAATAAGAACGAGATGTTTTCTCTGTGGAGTCTCGACCAGAAAGAAACCATAGACCAAAAAAACATGCGATGCAAAAATCGAACACCGAATAATATATTTTCGAATATAAATTTTGAATTGTTAGCTTTTCATAACTAACGTCCTGGAAAAGCAAAAAACGATCATTTATTAAAAATTTCCTTCGAATTAAGCTAAAATTTTGCTTCGAATTTCGATTTATGGGAACTTTTTTCGAATTAACGGAACCATTTGTACAGTGGAAGGTATCGGATTAGACGCACAAAGCCAATTTTCGCTTCGAATTTCGAATTATAGGAGGCATTCGAATTAGAGGATGTTCGAATTAACGGAACTTTACTGTAAATAACTTTACTATACACGTTCTGTCACAAATCAACCGGTAAATGTACCAACTGATGCTAAATCCACCGTTCCAGACACCGAGGCAACGATTGGAGCCATATCAGCGCCAATTACTTGTGCCGGAACTTCTCCAAAATGTGGTATTTTAATCGCTAATACCTACCGTTCACCAACATTAAGCTATTACTCAACCGCAAGTACGTTATCCGGCAATAGAAGCTTTTGCCATATTAAACCCTCGAATAGTCAGCTTTCGAGAAACAAATCTGTACACTTTCACGAGTTTGTCTATCTGTACAGTTGGAATGAAAGTCTCACTTCGAGTACAATTAGTACTACTTTTTCTAGCACTAATTACGATGTTTGTACAAAAATTAGCATGATTGGCGCCGCTCTTGTGCTGATTATTGGGTTAATTGTTTGTGCAATTTTTTATTTGTACAAACGTTGACCACGCGTTAGAATCGCACATACATAATTTAACGACTATTGCAGTTGTAATTGTAATTCGTTTTAATCTCAATAAAGTTTGTTTAAAAACCATTAATTTAATTAATCAAAAGTTTAATTAATTAATAATTCCAACAGAAACTTGAAGCAAAAGTGGCCACACTCAAACATTTGCTATGCAGTCTACAAAGTGTCCCCCAAAAAATAAAACATTTAGGCAAACCCGTTCGTTTCGCCAAACACTTTTTCTCCCATTCAATGCACAATGTGTCATTAGATGTGCCCCAAGCTATGCCCACACTGAAAGTAGAGAATCAAAGCGCAAACACTCAAAACAATAAATTCGATAATATATTACTCCCTCTTTTGGAACAATAGATTTAAAGATGGAAAAATGTGCGCTGACGCTCTCTTTTCATAAAACGGCACGCACGCAAAAAGACTATAATGTGCTACCCTTGCTCTCTCACCCGTTCATTCGCTCGTTCACACTCCAACCGTGCACACATCAAATTATCGACTTAACTCACTCATTCGCAGACTCACATTCGGTATATTGGTAAACTACATGTAACAGCATTTCGTGTGTAATTCCAATTTTATTATATAGAAATCCACATCACATCTATCGCAATGAAGACAATTGACGAGCAAGCAGGCGAAGGATCATCCAATTCAGGAGAAGACATCGATTCACCGAAAGATGCTGAGCGACCGGGAACTCCTCCACCAGGTAGAAATCATACAGCTCGACGCCGAACTCTGAGCCCATCGGCTGGACGTGCCCTCGCTACTCTTCAGGAGGATCCAGAGAAAGAAGAGAGCAACGAGGATCCAGAAGAGCCAATCGCACGTATACTAAACCTGGTTTACAATCTAATTGCTGGACTGTCCCTGGCTTTCATGATCATAATGATCACTGCTCAATTGATCAATTCTATTAAAAAGATAGCTAAATATCTCTCTAAAGACTGTCGGAGCGAATGTCGTCGCTTTAATCGATATTAGCACAATTTTTATGTCTGAATATCAATCATTTCCATTCACATTACTCAAGTACACTCTGAAATATTCTCTGTACAATTTTGAAAACATTTGGGCTAAATTCAGTATCACATGCACGCCATAATTAAATATCAATAAAGTAATTCGCAATATTTAACATATCTTGAGTATTTTTATTTGACATTTGTTGTGACAATGCATTTCAAGGAATTAGCAAAAAAGAATAAAGTTTCTGTTTGAAAAGACACAAGCACATTGCATCACACAGATGAGACAAAAAACTGTCTGGGGTGAGTAAATCAAAAATACTGCACGAAACGGGAGACACATTAGAGATACAAACCCGACCATTCGCTCACCGCCATAAAAGTGATAAAGTGTCGAGGCACAAACGTGGTTAAACCGTAGACGCTGAATCAGCTTTGCCAAGCATCAAATTATCCTTTTTCATTTTGCAACCAAATCATAGCTAATTTAATTTTACGACTTGGCACTTTGAATAGACTAACCAATAAATAATAACACAAAAACACACTATCGTACAAAATTTTCTCCGTCAGGAGTCTGTTCTTTGCTACTCGTATTACCTCTGAGAATAACGGATATTTATTGACTCCTTCCCACACAAACATTTTTTGTGCCTTTGTCTAGCAATGCACACTCACACAGACACCCAAAATTGCTTACACATTCGTTTTCCTATTATTTATGGCGATGCAGTTGCATAATGTAATTTATGGTTATCAACCTTAACAAGACGATAGAATGGGGAGAATAGAAATTCGAATTATGATGACTCAATAATCCATACAAAAACAAATTCAATTACTAAGAACCACAATCAAGTTTTAAGATTGATTATTGCATGTAGTGTTCGGCTCAGTCTATTCCCGAGATACTATTGCGTGCGTAAACATCATTAGTTTGTTTATGATCATCATAATCTAATTCAGACGTGAAACAAAACAAAAAATAACCCCAAATCTGCAAACGGCCCTAGAGAGAAAAAAATTCGATTTGTATTTTTGGTAACATAAAAATCAAATTTATTTATTCAGTATACGAAAAATTCTATTTATCCTACCCATGAAAATAATTTGAAAATTCGGTGAATATTGAATCGAGAAAAACCGAAAATCGTATTTCGTAAGACTAAATTTAATTACGCATTTATTTTTTCTTTTTGCACGCTCGTCTTGTTCTCAAGATGTAATCAAGTAAAACTATTTTTTTTGTTTATCATTGGTTATTTGAATGCTCAATTGAACGCAATTTTCTATTGGTTTCGGAATACTAATGGACAAGTTTTCTTTTTTGTAGTAAGATCTAATTGAATTAAGAATAAAGTTGTCTTGTTTGTGTTTAAAAAGTTATACAACAATATTGAAAATGATTTAGAAATACGAGTTTAATACGTTAAACGTACAGTTTACTTTTTAAACACAAAGCGTCGTTTCAAGTAGCATAATAATTCAATTTAGTATTGCTTATGCCTAAATGACAAAACATTACGTGCTTAAGTGCATCAATGCATAATCAAGTTAATTACTCACGTACGTGCCTCATTTGAAGTGTCCTTAGCACTACTTGACGAAATTTCTGTTGTACACTTAGTGTATCGAGTTAGTCCAAATATATTTTGACAAGAATCGGGTACACTGTCAAACTATTTCGCAAGCATATTAGGTTTTTCAGTAAATCTTGTATCTCCACAAGTGATTAACTGCTTCAAACATAACTAAAAGACAAACTAATGAAAATCTAGTTTTAAGCAATTATATTGGCCAAAAAGATTGATCTCGTGATTGTACCTTCTGTTTGAAATGTCCCGTGCTGCAACGGCGACTGCAGTGGTCCAGTGTACACTGCCTGTCACACATAGTCCCCTTTGCTCTTTGCCAAACTGCAACCACACAGGGGACATTGAACTAATGGTTGGTATTCGAATATGTGCATTTGGGACGCAAAACAGTTTTAGTCAAGGCAAACAAATCAAAATGAGCTCAAACTTGTATGGTTGCCTATTTTGCACTTTGTAGTGTGCCAATTTAAAATATACAATTCTTTATTACCTCACTCTGCCTTGGACAGGATTGAATTACATGCACAGAATAGAGTAATTTGCACTTGTATGGGGTCAAATTTGAGGGAGAGCATATATTTGAGAACAGGACAGACATAGAGGGCAGGTGCATTACTGATGAAACATGTGCTAACTTCGTTCCAAAACCCGGAAATATGAATCTGTGCCTAAATCAATTGCTTGTAATTGTGTGTGTGGGCCCTTTGGGGAAATAAAATGAAACATTTTCCCCAACTCGCTGCCTTGAATCTTTCACATGGAGAGAGAAGAGAAAATGTTTCGTACAATCAAGAGCTGTATGAGTTCAATACTCTCAAACAAAAGAGCAATATTGCATGTTCGACATACAGGCATATGCACATTGTACAATGTACATGGAAATATCGACAGAGACCACACGCAATGCGAGCACAAGTATTAACTTCTCACAAGCATTCGAAAGCCTCAGTCGCGTTCCATCGGGCCCCCAGCAAGCACACTCACTTTGCTAAAGCATTCCTCTTTGTTTGTCTCTGTTTCTCCTCTCACTTCTTTTAACTGTGTTTTAATCGTGCCGCTAGCGTCTGAAATTGAATTTACAATTTGAACAAAGGTATGTTTTTTGTTAAATAATACTAGACTTGCATGTTATTTTCGAATTCAATAATTTGCAAATAGTCCTACTGATGGTAGGCATATGCGTTTAGTGGCAACCGCACTTGCACTACCAAGGTCCACTAAGTCTTGAATCGTTCGCGACATGGGTTTTGTAGTTGTAATCTCTGCTAACCATATGACGGTTCCTTTTGGTTTATTTGAATTCTGCCAAAAGGCGTCATCCCACTTTTGACTCGACACAATGATATTCCAGGCGGGCTCAGGTTGCTGGATTAGGTTGATAGTAAGAGGATCCGAGTTGATTGACACTGGTTCCACAACAAATGTTTTTAAACTCGTGTGTACGCGTTGTATATCGCCGATCACATACTGGTCGATTGACTGATCATGTATTCCACATGGCGATGTCTCGGCTTCGAGGCTTACAACTCGTTCCAAGGTCTTCCAGATCTGTGTTCTGTCCTCAAGGGCTAGCTTCGACTCGATTGTTGTCTACTGATCGTAAGTGTCGGCATCGTTTTGTTGCCCACGCTCACCGATTACAAATCGCTCACATATCTCCATCTCTGACATCGCTGCAGCCAGAGCCCTTACCGGGGAAAGTCATCCGTCACTCAAAACAGACACCTTTCTCAATGTAACATCTGTAAAGTCTGTGTGTCGTTCTTTTGGTAGTTTAGCTTTTGGTTGACTTACTTGACTAGACTCTTGTCGATGGGGCCATGATGACATGTCGCTGTTCGAAGAGACGTCATGTGAGTTATGGATTGCCTTCTTGGCATTACCACGGCCGTTCTTAAGCTCTCGCATAAAATAAACAGGAAAGTCACGTGCCGATTTGTGACGGATTTAACGATGATTGCGCATTAACGACTACCTCTGCCACGATGACCGCGATCGGATGGCAACTAGAAAATTTAGGGTGTCTCTTACAATAGTGATATTATACCTTCTTGTCCTTGAAATGCTTTAAAATTTCAGTTTTAATCTTAATTATTTTGTTTTTTTTAATTCAGAAAACTCCTACACGGCTGCACAGACATGGATTCCAACAACCACGATAACGTTCTTGATCAAGTGGAACAGACAGAACAGGAATCTGCTGCAAAGGACGTTCGAGTGGATGTAATCGATGCTGAAACAAAATTTTTAAAAGGCAAAGTGATTCATTGGCAATTTTATACTCGACATTCTAATGCTGCAGTCGGCGATGGCGATTCCATCACCAAGCCCTCAATTGGGCATGGCAAAGACATCACTCGAGGATGTGATTCCTCGGCTACGTCGTCCTCGACATTGGTTACTACCCTGCCTAGCAGCAGTGAGATGGCCACTGAGCCAATTGACTCATCTGCCAGCGAGCAGAAATCTTCGCGAAGTGGCAGTGACGAGTTTGTTGCTTCCAGCGAAGAAGCTTCTCAGGAAAATTACAATGGAAACTCAGGTCACATTAATCCAACTTGCGCGTTGTACTGGGAACACAACTATGGCTCTTCTTTCCGTGAGAGAAGTTCGATTTCCTCAGAGCAGTATTCTAAAGAACTCTGCACTTACATGCTTTTTGCTTTTGCCTTCTGTGTTGTTATTCTAATTGTACTGCTTGCTGCTTATTTTTTCGGAAACTAACTCTTACTCTAACTTACTCGACTCTTAGTTAGCTTCCGAACATGAGAATCTTGTTTCATAAATTCACATACACAGCCAAATCCAACCGAACACAGTCATCTCTGATTTCAATGCAAAATGCAATTGCGCGTGTGTGTATCACTATCCAATTCATGGTTGCTCTCCGAATAATCACCAAAGTAATCATTGCGATTGTTCGCTTTTGATGACAAAATATTTATCACTTCTGTACCCAGAATACATCAGACACAATCCAAGTTTGTGAACTAAACAATCAGTTACCAAATTAGCTATTGCCCGTTGGCATATTAGATTAGTTTGCACTTTCTTTACTTAAATTACTTTTCCATATAAAACAAGTTTTTCAGAAAATGTGCATTAACAGACATAAACCAGCACAAATGTATCTCAATCTAAATACAAAACCCAAAATCAATTACCTACATACAAATTTAAAGCCTAAAATTCATAATTTAATGTATATTGTAGTTGTAATTTTAATTCATTTTAATTCTAATAAAGTTTGCTTAAAACCAACCATCCCTTGGGAAAATTATACGAGACAGTCGTTCAAATGAGGAAATTTATATTAATTAAAAAGTTTAATTAATTATTAATTCCAACAGAAACTTGAAGGGGCATGGACCCACTCAAACAAACTACTTTATTGTACAGAACAGTCTAGACAGTAGATTAGAGTGTTTGAGTTTAAAGTGGCTACTAATTGAAAACTGGAGTGCCAAAGTTGGGCAATAACGTCTGGTCTCCATCACCCGAGAAGCAACAACACAATTTTGAATTATAATTAACCAAAGTTTTAATTAATTATTAATCCCAACAGAAGGGTGGATGGACCCACTCAAACAATCCACTTAGTACAAAACATTTTGGACTGTACATTAAAGTGTTTGAGTTTAAAGTGGCCACTAATGGAGAATTGGAGTGTCAAAGTTGGGCATTTGCTGGTGAGAGTGTGTGCTTAAGCACGAAATGGCGTCTGGTCTCCATCACCACCAACAAAATTTTTAATTAACTACAATTTTAATTAATTAATAATATTATCAATAATATGAAGCGTAGATGAACTCAAACAATACACTTTACAGAAAATTTTGCAATTTAGATCAGAGTGTTTGAGTATTCGTAATACCATAAAAATCAAATCAATTTTTATGCATCCAAAATTAGGGAAATTCGATTTATTCTATCCATAAAATAAATCGGAAAATCTAAGAATGTTAAATCGAGAATAACCAATAATCGAATTTCGCTAGACTAAATTCAATTATGCTTTTTTTCTTTTGCACGCTCGTCTTATTCTCAACTTTCAATCAAGCAAAAATACTTATGCTTTTTTCTATTATGATTCGTAATTTGAATTTTCAATTGAACACTATTTTTTCTATTTGTTTCGATATATTAATAGATGCGTGTTTTTTGTATTCAGATTGAATTAAATTAAGGATAAAAATGTCTTGTTTGTTTTTAAAAGTTTTGCAACAAACTTGAAAAGATCTAGAAATACGAGATTAAAACGTACAGTTCAGTTTTAAACGAAATGAGTTTTTTCAAGTAGCATCATAATTAAATTACGCTGCTAATGCCTAAATGACAAAACATTACGTGCTTCAGTGCCCAAATGTAAAAACAAGTTAATTACTCACGTACGTGCTTCATTCAAATTTGAAGTGTCCTTAGCATTACACAACGAATTTCTGTTGTGCACTTAGTGTATCGAGCGAGCCCAAATATATCTTGACGAAAATAGAGTAGACCGTAAAACTATTTCGCAGGCTTATCGTTTTTCTGGTTAACCCTATAGTTCCATGTCCAAATAACTAGTCATAAGTGACGCCGCATGGAGCGGAAGTGCATTGCGAACAATCGTCCTTGTCAGTTCCGTCATCGATGAGTCATCACTGTGTGACTGACTCACTCCTCCGCTCATTTCACAATACAGAACTATTTATATTATCACTAATTATTTTTTAAAATTCGGTGACCTTTGACCTTATGTTCCTAAAATCTAATCAGTTCGTCTACACCCACATCAGAATTAATGGTAAAATTTGCAAAGCCATCCATTGAGCCGTATAGACGTTATGCTACATTTTTTTTCGAAATCAAAAATCGGTTTCCAGTTCACTCGCAAGCCCATATGCAAAGATGCGCAAAAAGCACAAGTCAAGAAGAATGACTCTATCTCTTTTAATTGAACCAACACAATTAAGGTTTTGTATTTTTAGGTTTTCCGCTAGGTTTTTGGCTGCGTTTGTAATGCACCAATTGTGAAGCCTGAGTGGAAAGGCAACTATGGACACTGGAGTTGTGTAAACATTGGCGTGTGGCCACTGTGCACACAGAGAGGGAGCCAAGCAAAGACAAAAGAAACGAAAACAAAATTTTTAATTAATTAAAATTTAATTAATTATTAATTCGACCAGGAAGTTAGCTGATGTCACACTTGAACATTCTCTGTGTTGTACCAAAATGGGTGCAATGACCGATTGTCCTGGTTGTATGGTTTTATTTATCGTTGACGGCCTCACTTGCCTATATTTTGCAGACACATAAAAAAGTGCTGATGCATACGGTTTCTACTATTCATACTGAAGTAGTAGAATGTAATTTATGATTGTTAACTCGAAAGTGTCATGGAATTGTGAAAGCTAAAGTGTTGAATTATGTTTGTTCAACTAGAGACTTGTCTTTGTACCCATGCAAACGTGCGTGCGCATTAAAACACGCAAATATGAATTTGTGACCCCCATCGACTGTCTGCCTTTGTGTGTGTGCTGTATTGGGGAAAGCAACTAAAAATCCGCCCTTTACACGGTGCCATCGCATCTCTCCTGCATCAAAAAAGGCCTTGGAGAGAGAAAATAGAGAATGCAAAAGAAAGAGCTGAGTGAGTTCAATGCTCTGGAACAAAAGAGCAATATTGCATGTTCGACATATATGACATATGCACATTGTACATGGAAATATCGATTGGGACTGTACCCAAAAGGCAAGCGAACACAAATATTAACTGCTCACAAGCATTCAAATAGCCTCAGTCGTGTTCCATCAGGCCACCAGCAAGCACACACATTTTGCTCAAGCTTTCTTGTCTGGTTCTCTTTTGTTTCATCCGTGACGCTTCGCCTTCGCCATTGCATTCGCGTTTTGGGCAAAAGTAAGTTTTTTTTTGTTGAATAGTATTGAATGTTTAGATAATGAGACATTTACACATTTAATAATTTGCGCGATAAACTGCAATTATTAGTACTACTAAGGTAGGCACTCATGATCACGCGATCGATTAAAGCTAAGTTATGGATTCTGTCCCTCGTCAGATGGGCCGAACAGATTGATAGTGTGGCATCCGCGCTTGCACACATGGAAAATAAATCCACGAAAGACCGTAGGGGTAGGCTTAGGACTTTATTGGCACTAAGAAAGTGTGTGGTCACTCAGATCAGGAAGGCCAGATATCACTGGACTGTTCGGAGTTACTGAGAAATGTCAATACCTGAGTTCCATGGCAAGTTCTGTTTGATTGCCCAGACAGTTCGACTCTGGACAGCCTCTCAGGGTCCACCTTCTTGTCGGATAAGTTCGGTTTGGTCGAGACGTAAAGAGACAAGTCTGTGTTCTCATTTGCGCAAGTGGATAACACGCGAACGAGTCCAACATTTCGTCCGATCTCGGTAACCTCCCATATGAAGAGCGCTAGCTCATCACAAGGTCCATGAGCCACTTCACGCCATTCATGATACTCTTTAGATCGATCGTCCACTCGATCTTGAGTTGTCTACAAAAAGGCGACGTTAGTGCGCAATAGTCTATGCAGTTCACATCAATCCGTACACTTTGAAATCGCTTTCACGATGTTCCAGGTCGTGGCCGGTATCTGGAATGGATCAACCGTGCGAAGTTCAGTTTTGAAAGGCACTTACTCCACATCAAATGTTTTGTTACTCGAGTGACAGCGTGGTGTATCGGTGACCACGTATAAATAGACTGACAAATAGCGTGTACCACAAGGCGAAATCTCTGATTCAAGAGTTTCAAATCGTTTATAGAAATTCCCTTCCTGGTTTTGTCCTAGAGGCTGATCTTCAGCTCTGTTCTCTTCCGATCATTGTTTTTTATATCGATTTGCCACGCTCACCAGATTTGTCTCCTTGACATAGCTGTCTTAGGATCCCAATCTCTGGAACTAAAGATAGTCTTGATCACGCAGTGTGTATGGTACTGTATTCCAGATAAGGCTAGATAATCTCTAAATTGATGGGACTCGGGTCAGGGATCTACTTTTCGGTCTTGGGTTTAGATCAATCATGACCAAATTTTTTTTAATCAAAACCTTGCTTATAGTCTGCTCAACTTTGATGTGCCCGGTGGAAGTATGGTAGTCGATCGGACGTGACGATCTAATGTTGATGTAACAAACTTTCGTACATAGGCTGGTACGCTGGGTCACTAGGTCGCACATCTTGTCTTGTGCCAGAAATTGGGCAATTTGCAGGCGTTGTCGTCAAAAGTAAGAAGAGGCAGATCTTTTAGGTTCAAATCCGTTTTCTCGCACTCGCAGCGAATTGATTTGCTTCGGGCTTGGTCGGTCTCGATCGAACTCTGTGTGTCCGCAAGTTCAAATGTTATGAGCTTATTTCCTCGCGAAGGGGGCGGGTTCGTCAAACAGAGACATCTCTTGGCCAATCAACTGTCGCTCGAGTCTTGACACCACAAGTGGCCCGTCATGTGGCCTTTGGCTCTCTAGGAACAACTCTGTGCATATTTCACGGTGCTGCAAGCCCCAATATTGATACTAATGATTTATAATAGGCGCAATCTTGTACACAAACCGTTTCCAATTAAGTGAACAAAGAGTCAGCACTTACTCACTTGCTCGATTTGTTAGCTCGATCGTTCTTTCCGCTCCGACAACGTGTGCAAGTGCACTCACAAGCCTATAGACACAGATTCGAAAAAAAACGAGTCGAGTGAAATTGTTTCCACATTTAATTGCACTAACACTATTATGGCATTGCTTTTAAATTTTTAATGAAAAAATGAGCGTTTGTGGTTTACAAATTATGAAGCTTTAGTGGAAAGGCATGCACCATGCACACTGGAGATGTGTATACATTGGCGTGTGGCCACTATGCACACACAGGAAGGGAGCCAAGCAGAGAAACAAACACAATTTTTTTAATTAATTAAAATTAAATTAATTCTTAATTCGAGCAGAAAGTGAAATGATGGCTCACTTAAACATTCTATGTGTTGAACTGAATTCCTTGTAATTTCAGTGCAAAGTAATTTTCATTTTATTTAGACTCAAGCACCATTTTTAAACACAATGCTGCCGATTTCCAAACAAGAAGGAGAAGGAAGCGGTGGATCCCTGGATTCGATTTTCATGGCTGAATTAGAGAAGGCAGACAACACTTCGTCGACCAGTGTTTCAAGCGTGTCCGCCAACGATCGCCCGCTGTTGAGATGTGCCGATCGACCTGTAACTCCGTGGCCAGGACGAGATTCACGTATAAATTTGAACAATCAGAACAAAAAGAAAGCAAAAGACATCATCAAGAAGGAAGCAAAGATGCCTCAGCACAATGTAGCTGGTGAACTGAGTGCTGTTCAAGCGCATAACGATGGTAAGAAAAACGTTCTTTGATTCGCATTGCGATAGCTCTGATTGTCCTCGTGTTATTGGACTTTGATTCGTTTTATTTGTCTTCAGTCGTTGAGTTCTTTTGACCCTGAATTTTAATATACATTATTTTTCTAATTAAACTCACTTTAAGAAACCAAAGACATGGATTCAAGCAAACACGACAATGTTCGTATTAAAATGGCGCAGACTGAACAGGATCCTAGCATGGGGAACACTCAACTGGATGCAACCAATTCTAAGATGAAATTCAAAATCACTCGAAAAAGTGATTCTTCTGCTACGTCGTCGTCGACATTGGTCACTACCCTGCCTAGCAGCAGTGAGATGGTCTCACAGACAAATGACTCATCCACCGGCGAGCAGAAATCTTCGACAAGTGGCAGTGACGATTTTGTTGTGTCTACTTCAAGCGGAGAAGCTACTCCAGGAAATAACAATGGGAACTCTAGTCACATTAATCCAACATGCGCGTTGTACTGGGAATACAACTATGGATCTTCGCTCCGCGAGAGAGGTTCGATTTCCTCAGAGCAGTATTCTAAAGAACTGTGCATTTACTTGCGTTTTGCTTTTGTCTTCTGCGTTTTTATTCTAATTGTACTGCTTGCTGCTTACTTTTATGGAAACTAATAAAATTGAGCAGCTTCATGCAAATTCATTGCGAATACAAAAATGCAATTTCAAATGTATTTGTAACACTATTATGGCTGCTCTTGGAATAATAACAAGGCAAATCTTTGCTCTCTTTTTGATGACTAAATATTTATCGCTTTTGCATCCAGAATACAACAGACACATTTAATTCGAATGTTTCCAATTAACAATTAGTGAATCCATTAGCTAGTGCCCGTTGGCATATTAGATTGGCTTGTTCTACACAAACTTGAATTACTTATCCATATAAAGCTTGTGCCGCATTCTTGGACACAGGATGTGAATAAACACACATATACCAGAACAACTGTAACCCAAGCGACAAAATAAAACACAAAATCAATTACATAAAAACAAATTTAAAGTCTCGAATCGCGCATACATAATTTTGCAAACATTTTGGTTGTAATTGTAATTCCTTTTTAAAAATTAATAAAGTTTTCTTGAAAACCAACATTTCCTGGGTCGTTAAAAAAGGTCACAAAAAAAATAGAAATTTTTCGATTGAAATCGGCAAGAATGACATTGAAGTAATTGTGTCTAATTAGTCTCAAAAGTGTAATTTAAAACTGCGCTGCCGAGTTTGGTAACTTTTCACTTGTTTGATCACTTTCAATTGGACTATTTGCGAGTTTAAGGCGAACTGATATTGTAACTGTACGACAAGAGGACAGTTTGCGAGATTAGTTTGGGCTTATTTGTCATTGGGGGTTATAGAAACTAATTGAGACAGTTGTGAGTGTATCGGACTGTGCAGACACAGTGAAGAACGGCAACTGATCGCAAGGGAGCAACATATAATGCACAGAAATATGCATTAATTAAAAAGTTTAATTAAAAATTAATCCAAACAAAATCTTGAAGGGTGGATAGGCCCACTTAAACAATCCACTTAGTACAGAACATTATCCACTCTAGATTAGAGTGTTTGAGTTTAAAGTGGCCACTAATGGAAAATTGGAGTGTCAAAGTTGGGCAATGGTGTCTGGTCTCCACCACCCGAGAAGCAACAACACAATTTTTAATTATAATTAACCAAAATTTTAATTAATTATTAATCCAAACAGAAACTTGAAGGGTGGATAGACCCACTCAAACAATCCACTTAGTACAGAACATTGCCCACTGTAGATTAGAGTGTCTGAGTTTGAAGTGGCCACTAATGGAAAATTGGAGTGTCAAAGTTGGGCAATGGTGTCTGGTCTCCACCACCCGAGAAGCAGCAACACAATTTAATTAATTAATAATCTCAACATTAAAACTGAGCGTAGATGGACGCACTCAAACAATCCACTTAGTACGGAACAATGTGTGCATTGTAGACATTGTAGAGTGTTTAATCTCGCTAAGAATTTTTGTAGCGAATGTAGTCGATTTAATCAATATTAACACAATTGTCAGATAGAAACGTCAAAAAAATCATTCACATTTGACAAACGCACATTTCAATTCTTGTTATTTTCTGCTAAATATTGTGCTCTTAATTGTCAAATTCTGTATCACATTCACACAAAAATTAAATCTCAATAAAGTTTCTTGTAGTGTTTTATTTGTCTTGAATCTTTTACTGTGACTATAGATAAGCACAGTCAATCAAGTGCCTATTGAACTCAGTTTTGGTTTGATCAATCAAGAGTCTATGCAATGTTTTACGAAGTAAAGCACTTACTTTTAGACCGTTGATAATGAGAAATGTTTTGGAAAGTTCGAGCGGATTAGATTTATCATGATGGTGTAGATGTTTCGAACGGTTCAAATGAGGGTGCGGTTAATTAAAGTAGTCAGCGGACAGCAGAAAGATTGATGATTGTAGTTAGAGACTGGGATTGTTTGGTAGACAAAGAAGATTACTTGCAAAGGGAGTTTTTGCTGCAGTCGAATCTTGGAACTATTAATGGAAAAAAAATCAAATAACTAAAAAAACAAATAAGCTAAAAATTGCAGGATTCAGGGTGGCAAAAGAGATTAATTCAATTAGTGTTCTTCGGATTGCAAAGGGCAGCACGACATTTACCTTTTATGTCAATCAAAGCTTACATAAATATAATAAACATCCAAAAATATATTCGTTGCCATCAATCTATTTAAGGCAAATTCAATTACTAATAACCACAGTCAGGTTTTGAGATTGATTAATGCATGTAATGTTGGCCAAAGTCTATTCCAGAGATACTATTGCGTGCGTAAGCATAATTAGTTTGTCTGTGACCATCATAAACTAATTTAGATGTGAAAAATAGCTCTAAATTTGCAAACGACGCTCAGGAGAAAGAAATTCTATTTGTATTTTTGGTTAAAAATCGAATCAATTGCTATGCAATCAGAATTCGAATAATTCAATTACTCCAATGCATAAAAATAAATCGGAAATTCTTTGAATATTATATAAGGAGAAAACCCGAAAATCGAATTTCGTAAGACTAAATTCAATTATGATTTTGTTTTTTTTTCTCGTCTTGTGCTCAAGATGCAATCAAGTAGAACTACATTTGTTTTTTTTCTGTTTTATTATTGGTTATTTGAATGTTCAATTGAACGTTATTCCCCATTTGTTTCGATATTATAATGCTTTGGTTTTTTTGTATTAATTGAATTAAAAATAAATTTTGGTATGGTTTGAGTGTAAAAAGTTTCTAAACAAACTTGAAATAAAGAGAGGTCCGAGTTTTAAACGTACTGTTTACATTTTAAACGCAAAGAGTCTTTTCAAGTAGCATTATAATTAAATTAAGATGCTAATGCCTAAATAGCAAAACATTACGTGCTTAAGTGCATTAATTCATAAACTATTTAATGCTCACGTACGAGACTCATTCCAATTTGAAGTGTCCTTAGCATTACGCTGCATTCTCAGTGTATCGTGTGAGCCCACAAATAATAAGAACAAAAGGAAATTATTCAAACATAAGAAATTAAACTCATTGGCAGCAGTACTTACCATCTAGTGCCATCCTCGACCAGGTGTGAGTCTCTGTGAGGCAGTAATCAGTCCTGGTTGCGCGAGGAGAATCGAGAGAGGAAGATCGGTGGGACCTTTAGCTGTGGGCTTGCCACGCACTCGTTCCCCAGTCGGCACCTTGCATTCGCCCTACGCTACGCGAAAGCAAAGAAACTTGACCTGTAATCAGGGCTCGGTCAAGTCCACCAGCAATGGTGGTTGAGTCTTGAGAATGAATGAATGAATGAATGAATGAATGGCAGCAGTAGTGCCGCTTGGTGCAAAACCACAGTATTTATTAAATAACATTAGAAATTTTGTATGCATTGTAGCGGTCGCTTGACTGATGGCCAAGCTAAACCAATGATTAAGAATGGTCGAACTCAACACTTGACTAGATTGACTTTACTGGAAATGTGATTGGAATACATCGGGGAGAGAGAGAGAGAGAGAGAGAGAGAGAGAGAGAGAGAGAGAGAGAGGTCTATTGCGACCACCGTGATCCACGGTCGAGATCTCTCTGAATGTGAATCAGAACAGATCAGTATGTGATGTGTGTGCACGTGATGTTATGTGTCAACAAGCGCGAGTTCTCACGAGCGCGCGATGCAACGGCTTCGGATGTTGTGTTTGGTTTGTGTCCGGCCAAGCCAAGTGTGGATCGTACCGAGCCACCACAGCATAAACCTACAGAAAACCTAAATTATCTGATGGTACAAATCATCTATTTATTGTGTCTATTGTTGTTCACTTTTACTAGATAAATACAAAATACTTTGAGCGACATAAAAAATTGGTTGCAAGTACACACCGCTAACTCTAGCACAAGTGCTCTCACAAGCACATAAGCATAGATTCGCAACAGAAGGACGAGTCGAATTGAATGGCACTTTCCATTATTAATTAAACAAACACTAGCATTGCTTAACATTTTAAAGGTTTGCATTGAACAATGTTTATTTGTGGTGCACCGATTGTGAAGCTAGAGTGGAAAGGCAACTATGAACACTTGAGTTGTGTACACACTGACGAGTGGCCACTGTGCAAATAGAGAGGAAACCAAACAAAGAGACGAAAACATAGTTTTTAATTAGTTAAAATTTAATTAATAATTAATTAAACCAGGAAGCGTGTCGATAGTCCCACAAGAACAAGAATTAATAATTCGAACGGCAATGGAATAGTGAGGGCTGAAGGGTCGTATTATGTTTATACATCTAGAGTCTCATACCCGGGCTCATCTTTGTACCCCCGCAGAAGTGTGTGCGCATTAAAACCAGGAAATATTATTTTGTACCCCCCATCGAATGCCTCCCTTTGTGTGTGTGTGTGTGTGTGTGTGTGTGTGTGTGTGTGTGTGTGTGTGTGTGTGTGTGTGTGTGTGTGTGTGTGTGTTGTATTGGGAGAACCAACGAAAAACCCGCCCTTTACACGGAGCGTTCGCATCTCTTCTACATCGAAAAGGGCCATGGAGAGAGAGAAATGTTCAGCAAAGGGAAGAGCTGTGTGAGAGTTCAATACACTTGCCCAAACGAGCATTATTTCATGTTCGACGTATATGGCATAGTACATCGTACGAAATATTTACTTGGACTGCACCCAAAAGCAAGCGAACATTAATTGCTCACCAACCTTCAAAGGCTCCAGTCGTGTTCCACACACACACATTTCGTTCAAGCATTCTTGCCGTTCGTTTTTTAAACATTGTTTGATTCGTGCCGCTTCGCCTTCGCCATCTCATTCGCATTTTGCGCAAAAGTAAGTTTTTTTTGGTTAAATTATTCTAGGTGTTACGATAATGAAACATTTATTATTATATAATTTGCGCGATAAACTGCAATTATTAGTACTACTGAGTTATGCACTCATGTATGCGGAATTAATGAAATCTACGTTATAGGTTCAGTCCCACTATAGATTAGTCAGAAAGATTGATAGTAAAGTAAAGGGAAAGAAAGTCACCAGTGAACGAAGACCTAGGTTTAGGGTTTTATTGGCACTATGACAGTGTTTGTTTGAACTTTGTATCTAACTCATTCACTGGAACTTGAACTAGATAGTTGCAAACCAACTGCGCCACACTATTTCAACCGCAAGTTAGCAACTTGCTAGTTCTGCCTTGAAATTTCAGTACAAAGTAATCTTAATTTTATTTAGACTCAAACACTACTTTTGGCACAATGGGGCCGAATTCTAAACAAACAGGAAAAGAAAGTGAAGGATCTTTGGATTCGATTTCCATGGCCGAATTAGAGCTGGCAGACAACACCTCGTCGACTAGTATTTCAAGCGGGACCGTCACCGATCGCCCCCTGTTGAATTGTGCTGATAGACCTGGAACTCCTTGGCCAGGACAAGATTTGCGTATAAATTTGAACAATGAGACAATCAATAAAGCAAGAAACATCATCATGAAGGAATCCCCGATGAATCCGTATTATGTGGCTGAAAGACCGAGTGCTGTTCACGTGCAAATCGATGGTAAGAAAAAACCTTTTTTTTAAAAAGCGAGCATTTTTAGACGCAAAAATGGCAGATGGCTCAAACACTAAAAACCTGATTTCTCTCTCATTGTTTCCGATTGCTAAACAAGCAGGAGAATGTGACGGATCCTTGGATTCGGTTTCCGTCGAAAGGGCCGAGATCGTGGAGGCGGACACTTCGTCAACTAGTCTTTCCTGCGGATCCGTCAAAGATCGCCCGTTATTGAAATGTGCCGATCGACCTGGAAGTCCTTGGCATGAACGAGATTTGCGTATTAACATCACCAAACTGGACAATGCAAGAAACATCATCAAGAACGCACCATCGATGACTGCACAAAATGGAGCTGTAGAGCAGAGTGCTTCTCAAGAGCAAAACGATCGTAAGAAAAAACGTTCTTTGTTTTGCAGTCCGGTAACTGTGGAGCTGATTCTCATATTGGGCCCTGCTTTGCTTTTTTATTCTGTTGTTTTTATACTCATATATACCAATTTTCAGATAATTGAACATTAATGTTTAGATTTTTTCAAGGCAACTTAATTTGTAATTTGTAAGACATCTTTTCTCATTCACATTTGCAAATTCTAGATTAAATTAGATTGGGGACTTTAGTTGCTTGTTTTGTTCCCTCTATTGCACTACACATTTGATGTCTAAAATGGAATAGTCTTTTAAACTTTGTCACATACAAAGAAACGGCCAAATACACTTTCTCTTCATGCTCACAGTTCAATACAGAACTCTGTATCACACACGCACACAAAATTCCATCTCAATAAAGTAACTTGTAGTGATCAATTTATATTGTTTTTATTTTATTTTAGCGTGCAGCAAGAGGACTGCGTTAAAAACTTGGGACAATATAAAATGGTCGCAAACGCAAAATCGGTAACATAAATTCATGCACAAGACCATAGACAAAGATTCGCAACAGAAGGACTAGTCATGGCACGTTCCATTTTGACTTTAATAAAACCAACACTAGTAAGGCTTTACTTTAAATTTCTAATTAAAATTGTGTATTTGTAGTGCATCAATTGTGAAGCCTGAGTGGAAATACAACTAGGAACACTTGAGTTATGTACACATTGGCGCGAGCCCACTGTGTACACAGAAAGGGAGCCAAGCAGAGAAACAAACACAAAATTTTCAATTAACTTAATTTTAATTAATTATTAATTCGAGGAAGAAGTGAGACGAGAACACTTTCTGTGTTTTACAGAATTGTGTGAATTGACAGAGGGTTACTATTATGGTTTTATACAACTTTCAATGGCGCCACTAGTAGCAGACTCTGGCCAAACTAGATCTACAGAGTGTGGCCGTAAAAGAAGCTCTTTTAGGTACACCCGTGACCGTTTTAGTTAGTAACTCAAAACCAAAATGTGTATTGCGCATTAAGCGCATGACTTGTGATGTCTTTCTTGTGCAATTGAAAGAGAAAAAAGTAATGTTATCCTCCCAACAACCATCGAACAAGCCTCAGTCTCGATCCAACGCATCACCAGCAAGCACAAGCCAAATATTTTTCTGTTTTTCATTGGATATTGTTTGATTCGGGCGGCCTCTCATTAGCCATCGCATTCGCATTTTGCGCAAAGGTAAGTCTTTTTAAAAATATCAAAAAATTAGTACAAAAAGAGGCAAAAGCCGTTGTATAGTCTTCGCCTCTTTGTACGCTCAGACAATTAAATTGTGCTAATTGTTCAATCAAAAATACTCGGGCGATGAGACATTTAACAATTCAAAAATTTGTGCGAAATGCTAATGTGTAGGCATAAGAAGTGGTGTGCTAAAGGGTGGTCCACAAATAAGCACTTCAGTGCAGAGAAGCCAGCTGTTTGCTTATTTGTGGATCGCCCTTTAGCGCACCACTACCCATGCCTACTAATGGGCGCTACAATCGCTAATAATCCATAGATTTGTATGCTTGTACTAAAAGCCATTGATCAACAGTATCTAATTGATTGATTCTTTTCCACAATTGATTGGTAGGATAGATTTACCATATGGTTTGATGGATGTTAGCCCCGAATTAGTTAGCGGTCAGTGTTAAGAGATTTAAATAATCCAGTGAGATTTTCTCAACTTGGGACAATAGGCATAAAACTGGCATTGCTATGTTCGTTTATATTTTTCGATAATCTACATTCCAAATTCTCTTCTTATCTCTAAATTAGAAAGCTCTCCCTTCATCCCCAAAGACATGAATTCCAACAACTGCGACAACTTTGCAGATCAGGTGGAGCTGACTGAACGAGCATCTAATGTTGCGGAGACTCAACTGGGTGTGACCAATTCTGAGACTAGTTTCGTTAACGGCAATGTTAATCAGCCACCTTTATATTATCGACCATTCGCTGATTCTGATTCCATCGCGCGAACCTCACTTGGATATGGCAATAATAGCACTCTAATATGTGACGATTCCACTAAGTCGTTTTCGACCTTGGATACTGAAGTGGCGAGCAATGACAAAGGCTCGTCCGCCAGTGGAGAGGCTTCAAGTGACAGCGATATCTCTCGGTACTTTCATTCAAATGCAGTTGCATCAAACTCGAACATGGTTGCCTCGTTTAACAGTGAGGAAGTCTCCCAAGTAAAGGGCAACAGAAGCTCCGGTTCTCACGTTGGTTCTATAGCTATTGCACCATTGGCAAGTAGAGAGAGCTCGATCGATGGCTCTTCTGTAAACGAGGAGACTTCTCACGATGGTTCTATGGCTATTGCACCATTGGCAAGTGGAGAGAGCTCGATCGATGGCTCTTCTGCAAACGAGGAGACTTCATCTAGAAGTGAATGTGGCTTTCTTTCAGCTGTCAGATCGAGCTGGTACTTTATTGATGAGTCTTTGGCCAGTGACGAGACTCCAACTGAGGAAACTTATGCAATAGCAGAAAGCTTGGATTCAGCATATGCATTGAAATGCATCCTCATCGATGGGATTTCGCCTGAAAATAGCCCAACTGACACTGATTCTATCAATCAACAACTGAACCCATATTTTAGAGTAAACGCTACTGCACCTTCAAGTAATGGGGATGCATCAATGCGCGGCGTTAAATTCGCTCAGACTTACGTTCATTCTATCTCTCCAACCATCTGTGCGACTACTTTTGATATGACTAGACCTCAAAATGTATCGAGTATGAATCTATTCCGGTTGGAACAAACAAGAAACGAAGGAAACCGCTGTAGTAAATTTCTAATTGCTCTATGCATCACTGCTTTGATGTTAGTATATTATCTGCTGATTTCTATCCTAGCAATAATGCTTGTAGCTTATTTGAAACGTAACTGACTTAGCTCGTGATTAGCATCAGAATATGAGCAACACATCTAGCCATGTGGGCACTTAACCACTTTACCACAATTAGTTATCACTAATTTCACCACGTGTATTCACAAAATTTTCATAAAGGAATTTAAAACAAGTGTATGTTAAACTATTTACGAGAAACAAAATCACCTAAACTCTGTTCATCTCACACTTATACCCAGAATAGTCAATGAACACACACACACACACACACACACACACACACACACACACACACACACACACACACACACACACACACACACACACACACACACACACACACACACACACACACACACACACACACACACACACACACACACACACACACACACACACACACACACACACACACACACACACACACACACACACACACACAGATTAGACGAATTTTTTTGCGTTTAAAAAGATTCGAAGCAAACTGAAGCGAAAAGGAAAAAGAAATTTGAATTTTGTCGTATTGTCACTTTTTAAACACAAAACGTCTTATTAAGTAGCATTATAATTAAATTAAAGTGCTTCACTTAATTGGCAAATCATTACGTGCTTAATGCACACGCGGACGAGCTTTAATTAAAATTCAAAGTGCCTTTTGGATTGCCCAACTAATGGCTCGCATTTCAAGTGATTTATAAACAATCTCATCCTCCCTCCCTTGGGAGGTAGTGGTACTAAATCTAAATACTCCAAACACGTCAGTGTTAATGAGTCTAGACTCAAATCGTTCTTCCACTTGTGAATTATCGATCGTGTTTTGTGTGGTGTGTGCTACTCTCATCCCGCTTCGCAATCAACGGTTCAAAAGTTTTGTTCACTCGTGGTCTCATTCTCTCGCTTAACTTATCGGGGGACGGTTGTGTGTGTGTGTGTGTGTGTGCTGTGACGTCCAAAGAAAGAGTACACATTCTGACTGTGTGCATAAAACTCAAATGTTCTCTAAGTGTTAACAATTTACACAAAAATGCCTCTTAACGACGGCCCGACTGACTTGTCGATATACATCAAACTGGAAAGACTTTACTGGTATGCAGAAAAGGTGGAAGAGATGTTAGAAACCAAGAAGAACATCGAAGAACCCTTCCCAACGTATGTTTCCTATCTTTGCAAATCGATTAACAAACGATTGGACGAGCTCACCAATATGGCGATTTCCGAAACAGCCACCCAGCCAACTCCAACTGGCCAAATTATAAATCTTGTATTGATTCAGAAAAAATTGGATAAGCTGGACAAAGTGGCAAATGTGATTGACGACACTTTTGCATGCCTAATCGCTCCTAGTGGTAGACTAATTTGGCTTGTTAAGACCGAAATACCTTATCGTATACGTGAACTCCGTTGCATCGTCGCTATCAAGAAATTTTTAATTGAAGAAGATGAACTTGCAAAGATTAATTCACTTAAAATTTGCATTGCCAAAGTTGATTTAGTTAAAGCAACTAAACGCTTCGTTGTTCCAATCAGAGATGGGTCTAATCTTTCTTTGCTTTT
The DNA here is from genome assembly GCA_023373905.1 of Rhizoglyphus robini. Classification (NCBI taxonomy): domain Eukaryota; kingdom Metazoa; phylum Arthropoda; class Arachnida; order Sarcoptiformes; family Acaridae; genus Rhizoglyphus; species Rhizoglyphus robini. Next base: position 118,900 of record JAKIJQ010000282.1, on the reverse strand, counting down.
AAAAGAGATCAAGCCGTTAAGATATGAACTGATTCGTGTACAGAACAACGAGGACCGCAAACGTGCAATTGCGATTAAAGGCATTCAACCGTTCTAGTAGCGACTATTAGTACTCTATCAGTTATTTTTGATTACACTTTGTCCTTAATAATTTTTTGTAATCAAGACTCATAAACAATAGCCAGATATACCATTATGTTTAATATACTCTAATCACAATATAGCGTAGTATGAGACTATAGTAACATTATTTTACAAAAAAAAATTGTTCCTTATCGTACATAACCAGATACAACAATTGAACGTTATCAGCTAAAGAATTAAACTAACAACTGACTTGTACATTTCGTTGAGTACAACAACTACCACATGTTCTGTTCTGATACACATTACAAAACTTATGTAAATTCGTATCAATTTAAAATAAAATAAATTCTTTTTTTTTTGTTGATTTTGTGTGCGTTTGTATCATCATTAGATGATCATGGGGTTTAAGAATGTCCCTTTACAAGTAAAGGGGAAAAAATTCGGTTTCAAAGATTAAGCGACTAGTGCAAGAGCACTCACGGGCCTACACATTCGCAACAAAACGGAAAAATAAATGGAAATAGAACCTTCCGTTTTAATTAAACAAACACTAGCATGGCTATACATTTTGAAAGTTTCCACTGAACAATGTTTGTTTGTAGTGCACCAATCGAAATATGAGTGGAAAGGCAAATATGGACAGTGTCCATTGGAGACTGCAGTTGTGTACACATTGTCGCGTGGCCACTAGGCACACAGAAGAGGGAACACAGAAGAGAAATTATAGCAGATTTTTTTTATAGTAGAACACAACACAAACATATAAGAAATTCAATTCATTGACTCAATGGAGCCATCTAGTGTTACGGATTCAAACAATTTTGATAATTCAATTCAACATTAAAAGATGTCGCTTGTATTAACGTGTTAATTCAAGTTGAGTTAGCCGTTTTGAGTTGCGTTGCGTTGTGTTGCTACACACAATTCGAACATATTTAAACAGAGAAAATGAGTGAGATAGTTCAAATATAACCAGAGAAATTGAGAATAATGGAAACTAATAATTAAAAAAACTTATCGTTTATTGCGTGAATTAAGACCACAGATAATTTTTATATGCTCTATTATCGCAATGGAAATGATTGTGGCATAACGTAGTGATATGCCGATGACATTTGCCCACCACAGTCAATTATGTTTAAATATATTGTCAAATGTAATTGTAGCCACGAACTGTAGGGAAATGGCCTCTCTGGCTCTCTAATCACAAATGGCTGACCACCACTGGCTCAATTAAACTGGCCGAGACAGACGTGGCTGAAAGCTGATATCTGACTTTTGTTGTATGCCCTTTCATCATCACACAGGCAACGATCTATATTGCCTGTCTCACAGTCTGTAGTCAGTAAATCAAACGATGAATTATACTGGAGGCACGAGCCAGTAGAGTTGACACCAGACCAAGTGTCATAAAAGGGATCAAGTGTCGAAGCACAAATGTTGTTTGACCACAGACTATTTGCATATTATAACATTATACCATTGCATACAAAATTTATTTATAGCTAATTTAATTTTGTGTCTCTGCACTGTCTGGCCCATCAATAATAATGCACACTCTCCCTAACAAGAATCGTTCGCCGAGGATTTATTTTAGCTACTCATATTTCCGCAAATATTTATTGCGTCTAGACTCTCACTTGTGCATTTGTTTGGTGCCTTACACGTAAGAGAAGCATTCAAATTTCATATTTACTGAGACGATATGCATGATTTTATTGGAGGAGCGACCGAAATCACTCACGCTGAGCGAGCGAAGCGAGCGAGGTGTGAGTGATTGAGGGAGTGACGAATCGTTGCCAGAAAAAAAGGGAATTGGTGCAAATCTTGTGGGCAAGCAAACGCCGAAACTACTGCATGAATCGGTCTGAAAATTTAACACAATGTTCGGGTGGTGGTGTAGATGTGCACTATTGATTTTGGGTCATATAGGTCAAAAGTCAAAGGAGTAGTAATTTTTCAAAAAATTCAAAATTTTGTATTGAAATGTGTAGAGACCGAGTGTCAACACAGTTTGTAAGTCCTCCTGTGACACAGCAAAGCACACACTCTTCCCGATGCGCCCGCTGTGCGCAATAAAGATGCGCAGTAGCAAACACACCCAAATGTGAATCGGAGAGTTTGATGCGGACAATTTGAATAGAATGCACGTTTGTCCGAGTGTTTGTTTACGTTTTCCAAAATATTCTGCTCACCAATGATTTGAAACTAAACGTCAGTGACCATTTAAGGGTATTAACCAACGATTAAACCTTTAATAACCATACGACACTGAACAACAAATAATTAAGTGCAACCTCAAGGATTTTTAATGATTGAAAGTTTATTGAGTATGTTAAGATGCAAATTATTCCGAAAGCAATTATGAAAACACACATTTGTTTTTATATTTCAGTTTTTTTTCATTTTTCCTTCAAAAAATTATTCTGCCCTTCTATACAAATTTGGTGGATTCTACACTATGGATTTGTGTGATGACAATAAGGAAAATTTGATTACAGACATTTATCCGATCAATCAGATCATGAAGTGCTATCTCGAAGATTGTTTTCAATAATTTGTTGAATGGTGGATTTGTATTTGTGACCCGAACAAATATTTAGTATTTGTTTGAATTTAGTTCTTTTTACTATTTGCATCATGTGATAGGATTTATTTGGGTTTAGAAAATGAATCGAAAAATTTACAGGGAGTATATATCTAAAAATTTTAAAATGTAAAAATATGACAAATTAGATTGAAATTAAAAACATGAATTTATTCCCAAAATTCCAAATATAACCCAACCACAATTAAACTAAATTTAGAGTACATTGCCCATAGTAAATTTAGAGAGAATTAGTTGTTGATCGATTATTCGATGTTATTTAATAATATTTAATAATAAAAATTATATTTTTTAATGGATCTGATGTAGGCTACAAATGGCTACATGACACAACTTCCAAAACTCAAATGCCAATTGGCTATTAAAATATTTCCTAATGATGCAGTACAAACATTTATTTTATATTGAACATGTTTTAGGCACAATTTCACAATCCCACAATTAGCGCAAAAATATCTCGGCTTTTATCTTTTTTAACCGGATTTTAAAAATCCCATGTCAATTGGTAATTGAAGATTATGAAATTGTTCGAATGGGTAAAGATCTATGTGTCTATTTTAAAAACGCAATGGTTATTTTGTTTCCAGAGGCAGAAAATAGTTGTACATGAACTGATTTGGAACACAACTGACCAAACGAGAAACAAATGGTTTACATACTCTCGCTCCGACTTTTATGCCAACGGCATTACCTATTTTGATTTACGATAGCTAAAAAGGTTTCATAATGCCAGCCGCTGGTTCTATACTAGTTTACTATCAGTTAGGAGAGATGCTACATCTCTCTCTCTCTCTCTCTCTCTCTCTCTCATCATACTGGACACTGTCAGTGGACAGGAAGGCCACACAAGTAAGACCGACCACAATGTACTGCCACAACTAATTTGGTAGAGGCACAAAGCATCAAAATGAGCAACTTCTACTTTTGTGGGGCACTCACACAATACTGTCAGACATGCTCGTAAACTAAACATAACCCGTTCGCATTATGTTATTGAGACTCTGTTTGTCTGACGCTTCGCTTGCTGTCTGGTCTTGTTCGTCTCTCCTGTCTCTTTATATTTGCATTTTCCCTCTCACTATTGCTTCCCTCCAACGTCCAAAACCAGCGTCAAAATATGCACTACTACGTTCTAAGTGAAAGACCATCGTCCGATTCGTTTGAAATGCGGGAAATGGGTCCAACTTTGCCTGAAGGCAATGTTGCTCGATATTTGGAAATATTAGGAGGATATCAAGGTCGTGACCCGTTTCAACTTGCTTCAACTCCGGTCCCGATTGTTCCCGAGCAAGTGGAAATCTCTGTCGAACCGGCACAGATCTCGACTACAACTGGTCCGTTAATTCTTCCCGCTTTTGCCGCTCCACTAGCACTTGCAGTTCCTGTCGCTCCTTTCGCTAATGCCACTCTCATCGCTCTTGCAACTCCTGTGTCCCCTGCAGTCCCCACTCCTCTTGCTGCTCTTGCTCGTCAATACTTTCGTCGATTGGGCAACAATCCAAATTTTTGGTTTTGGATGATAATCGCTTTTAGTATTTCATTGGCTTACTTATTGATGGGTTTCTTCTTTTACCGCAACGATGACGTGCAGGTGATTGTTCGTTGGATCACGAATGCGGCCGATTGGTGCGCTCAAGCTGCCACTTTGCCCAACTTGGCATTGGCTTTGATTGGTCTGCTTGTTCTGTTTGTTCTCGCTTATAAATTTCATAATTTTATGAAAAAACGTTTTCAGCAGTTTGTCCAAAACCACATTATACCATAAAAATAATGTCGAACTAAGCGTTTCGAACAGGACAATCCAAAATTCTTAATGCATGCACACACACACACACACACACACACACACACACACACACACACACACACACACACACACACACACACACACACACACACACACACACACACACACACACACACACACACACACACATCTCTGTAGTGAATCTAGTGGAAAACACGCTTCCAATTTTGTGTTATGTACTCTAAACATTTATTTAATAATTATTCAACACAATAAAACACCTAATTATTGCACATAACACACAAGCATTTCAAGTTCTGTAATACGAAACAAAATAAAAAATGGGAATGTTTATTCTAATTTAGAACTTTATTGAATTAATTTGAAAACAGACACTATCGCTGAAAACCTCTTTCAAGCCTGACTCAGGCCGCCTGAGATTAATTATTGAGTGTAGTATCTTTCAAAGTATTCTAGTCTCTGGACACTAGTCTAGACACTATTTAGTGTGTAGGCACAATCAGTTTGTCTCCTCACTGCTTTGTGGGCTAATAATTAAATTTATATATGATCATATTTCATTAGATCATAAATCTTTATGGCACCATAGCCACAAGAACCTAATTAATTTTATTAGCCATTGGACACTCGGAAATATGATATTTTATTGTTTATAAAACGAAAACAAATTCAATTAATTATATTAACTTAACCAAACCGAGTTACGTATTTGGTAAGTCGAAAATTCAATTATGATTTTCTATTTTCCTCCATAGTGTATTTTGTCTGAGTTATTTCTAGCTATTTGAATGCTAAATTGAACACTCAAGGAAATTTGTTTCTAAATAATACTAAACAATTTTTTTTATGGTAAGAGCTAATTTAAAAATTTGGGACTCCAACTAAAACTTTATTTGGATTTGGAATTTGGAAACAAGTTCGTACAATGAGCTTCCCCCATCATGCGCCGTGAGAATTTGGAAGCAACAAGAGACCACAGCGTGGGACGAACGGTACAGAACGTCCACTGACGGGAGAGAAACAATTCCTTTCTTTCCGACTGTTCTACACAGGAAGAAATGCTCAAACATCCCCGATTTCATCACGACTCAGTTCATGTCTGGACACGGCAAGTTCCACTACTACCTGACCAGATTCAACATTGAACATGACAAGAGATGCGAATTTTGTGTCGAACCTGAGCAAACCTCACTCCACCTCATCAAGGAATGTCCAAGATGGGCACTACTGAGGAACGATCTTGACAGCCACATCTGCAGGATCACTAATTCAAACCAATTAATATTGCCAAGCGTCTACTGCACCGACAGGTTCTATAGACATTTTCGTAACTTTGTATATAAAATATATAATGATTTGTAAATATCTCTATATAAGTTTTTATACCCACTTTTTAATTTCCCTATTTTGCATAATGATTCATTTTGTATTCTATTACTTGTAAACAATTGTAATGTATCGAACTATACCTCAACGATATGTATGTGCATTTTCTAGCTCACATTTAGCATTAATTTGCTTAAGAGGTCAATAAAATACCATTTCCAAAAAAAAACTAAAAACTTTATAAACGAATAGCTTCTTCTCAAGTAGTATTACTGCAATGCTAAAGTTTTAATGCTTAATTGACAAAACATTACGTGCTTAAGCCTTTTTGAACTTCAAAGTGTCCAGGATTACTCAATGAAAACGTTCTTTGCACTTAAACTGCATCGAGTGTATCAAAATAACAACACCAGAATGGGACAAATCACCATGCCTGTCACATTAGCAGTACTCTATATGTGTCAACCCTGTATGGACCCTTAATTAACTACTCAGACAGAGAGAGAGAGAGAGAGAAAGAGAGAGAGAGAGAGAGAGAGAGAGAGAGAGAGAGAGAGAGAGGGAGAGAGAGAGAAAGTTCTAAGATAAGTGGAAAAGTTCAATAGCACTTAACACTCAATTCAATTGCCAACCAACATTTATATAATTTGAGGAAATTTTTATTTTATTTAAAATTTAATTTGCAAATTTAATTTAATTAAAACAATAAATAATAATTGTAATGTAATACACAATTTATGTGAAAGTTTATGTGTGCCTGCCAATTCAATAAAATAATTTAATAGCAAATAAAATTTCGATTTTTAAGATCTGAAATTTTTTGTTCGGTTTAAAAAAATTTCCGATGTCATTTTTCCTGTTTTTTTCATCAGTTACAGCCTTGCATCTTGGTTGATCCGCTCCTGGTCTTTAATGTTGAATATTATAAGACAGACAGCGACAGTGCCAATGATGGTTAAATAGCCAATCACAAAGAGCAATTCAAGATGGGCATTGAACCAACCAAACGCGGCACTCCAAGCGTGAACAAGCAGGACCTTGATGTAGACAAGAGTTTCGGTGCCGTTCACAGCAAAATCGCATGCACCGACAAAAGTGGCGATAAACACCAGGACAAGAACGACGCTCAAAATCGGTCGCTTGATACAGAAACGTTTCTTCTTCGGCACACGCAAACGTCTACGGTTGGCCAACCTACGACTTCTAGCGGGGCGCACTAGGTCTGTGACCGGGACGCTGCTGATTTCGTCCTATTCGATGTTAACTTGAGATTGCAACTGGTTCGGCATTTTGAAGTGAAAAGACTCGTTTGGTGACTGATCAAACACTGAACCCTCTTCCGACAATGTGAGCAGTTTTGTACTCGGATAATGGACGTGTCCACTCTTGTGAGTGATGCATGCCAACACAAAGACTCATTGGGGACCATTGTACGTTTTTTAATTTCCATTTCTAGTTCTTGTGGAGCGTTTTTGTAGCACCTCGCATTGCGTTGTCTCGATGGAAATGTAGCGCCATAAAAGAGTTAGACCAGTCACAGACTGAACTGGCCTCTAGGGAGCAAGAGACAGCGACTGGAGAGTGAATTGGCTTAGTCAAACCCTTCCACTCACTATTACACAAAAAGATGTTCGCAGTCAATTCCGTATTCTTAATTAAACATTAGAAAGGGTGCCCAAAGTGGCGTCCAATTAATTACTCGCCGTCCGCTTCGTCCCATAGGAGACTAAAGTGGACTAGGCAATCGGATTAATTGTCTGCGTGTATTTTTGTGCATACAACGACAATTCAAAATAATTTCTCTCCGACATTCATTCATATCGGTCGCGATTACTCAACTTCAATCTCATGTAAATGTATATTTCAATTTCAAAATAAAGTCTATTTAATAAGTGTTTGCGTTCAATGTATGACGTGTGTTGGCTGGCAGGTGCAAGTTCGTTCGACTTGTTTGTGCAAAACGATCTATTTTTGTCGTCTCTCGGCCTTCACTTTAAGGCAGCATTAATAAGCTTTATCGCGTGAGAATTTTGTGTTGGCGTTAGGCGATTTGTTGTGTTGATTTGAGTACAATCACAGTTTCTAACGCGATTGAATAACCGCGGTCATTCATCGCGGAATGTGGGTAGTAGCTGGACACAGCGCACATAGCATCGCAAATCAATTCATTTGTGTTTTGAGTGTCGACATGTAAACATCATACAAATACACAAAGTGCACATACAAACACGTATTGCTCGCGTCAAGCTCAACCTTAACTTTTATAACGTGACATTTTGATTTTACTAGAATCCACAATGAACTCGCACAACGTCGGCTCGACTACCTCGATTGCCAACAGTAAATCGATGACAACGCAAGAGATGGAACATATGCTCGAATCGTTAGAAAAGGAGAAAATATCACTCAAAATTTCCGCTCAGCTTGTTCCTTTGTTTGGTCAATCGATTTTCGATCGATTGAAGGCAATCATCCAGACTGACATCTCAGTTGCACGAAGTTCTCCATCATCGGAAAGAACTCGTCTGGATGAAATTCGCAATGAGAAGAAGAAGTTGGAAAAAATGTTTAAGGTGGTGACCAAATCTCTCATCGGAATGCCCGATCCCACTCGCGAACTTATATACCTTGTGCAAATCAGAATTCCAGAACAGCTTGGCATTCTAAAACATCTCATCGTTTCCAATGAATCTGTGCTTATGGGAGAGTGGGCAAAGCAATCTCAGACGGTTGCTCCCCCAAGTCTGCAGAGAGCAAACCCTCATAATTCTTCGAACCTACTTCCTGAGATTGATTCAAACTCCGTTCGTCTACAACATATCAAGAAGTGGGTGTTTCGTGCAAAGGATACACTGGTGAGTCGATCCAACGTTCAGCGCCGATTAGCTACGATTGTGTCTGCAATCGTTTAGAAATCAAGCATTAGTGACATTGCAAACAAACCTAACCTAATCTAACCAAACATTAGTGAAACTGCAAGGAAAGGTAACCTAACCTAACCAAGCATTAGTGACACTGCAAGGAAAGGTAACCTAACCTAACCAAGCATTAGTGACACTGCAAGGAAAGGTAACCTAACATAACCAAGCATTAGTGACACTGCAAAGAAAGGTAACCTAACCTAACCAAGCATTAGTGACACTGCAAGGAAAGGTAACCTAACCTAACCAAGCATTAGTAACACTGCAAGCAAACGTAACCTAACCTAACCAAGCATTAGTGACTCTGCAAGGAAAGGTAACCTAACCAAACCAAACATTAGTGACACTGCAAGCAAACGTAACCTAACCTAACCAAGCATTAGTGACACTGCAAGGAAAGGTAACCTAACCTAACCAAGCAAAAATCCGGTGACCTTTGACCTTATGTGCCCAAAATCTAATCAGTTCGTTTACAGCCTCACCAAAATTTATGGTAAAATTTGCAAAGCCATCCTTTGAGCCGTATAGACGCTATGCTACATTTTTTTAAAATCAAAAATCGGTTTCAAGTGTACTCTCATAGGCAAAGATGCGCAAAAAAGCACAAGTCAAGAAGAATGACACTATCTCTTTTAATTGAACCAACACAATTAAGGTTTTGTATTTTTAGGTTTTCTGCTGGAAATTGTGCATTTGTAATGCACCAATTGTGAAGCCTGAGTGGAAAGGCAACTATGGACACTGGAGTTGTGTAAACATTGGCATTTGGCCACTGTGCACACAAAGAGGGAGCCAAGCAAAGACGAAAGAAACAAGCACAAAATTTTTAATTAATTAAAATTTAATTAATAATTAATAATTCGAGCAGGAAGTTAGCTGATGTGGCCCCACTTGAACATTCTCTGTGTTGTACCAAAATGGGTGCAATGACCGATTGTCCTGGTTGTATGGTTTTATTTAACGTTGTCTGACTTTACAGGCCGACACAGACGCATGCATCATAAACAGAGAACTAACAAAATGCGAGGTGTAGCAGGTGCAACACAAACGAAAATTTGCAATAAAAGTAAAGAAGTCTAGAGCATATTTATGATTCGTTAACTCGAAAGGACGATGAAATTGTTAAAGCTAAAGTGTTGAATTATATTTATTTAACTAAAAACTTGTCTTTGAACCCCTGCAGAAGAGTATGCGCATTAAAACACGCAAATATGAATTTGTGACCCCCATCGACTGTCTGCCTTTGTGTGTGTGCTGTATTGGGGAAAGCAACTAAAAATCCGCCCTTTACACGGTGCCATCGCATCTCTCCTGCATCGAAAAAGGCCTTGGAGAGAGAAAATGAGAATGCAAAAGAAAGAGCTGAGTGAGTTCAATGCTCTCAAACAAAAGAGCAATATTGCATGTTCGACATATATGACATATGCTCATTGTACATGGAAATATCGATAGGGACTACAGCCAAAAGGCAAGCGAACACAAATATTAACTGCTCACAAGCATTCAAATAGCCTCAGTCGTGTTCCATCAGGCCACCAGCAAGCACACACATTTTGCTCAAGCTTTCTTGTCTGTTTCTTTTTTTGTTTCATCCGTGACGCTTCGCCTTCGCCATTGCATTCGCATTTTGGGCAAAAGTAAGTTTTTTTTGTTAAATAATATTGAATGTTTAGTTAATGAGACATTTACACATTTAATAATTTGCGCGATAAACTGCAATTATTAGTACAACTAAGGTAGGCACTCATGATCACGCGATCGATAAAAGTTAGATTTAGTCCCACATAAGATGGGTCGAACAGATTGATAGTGTGGCATCCGCGCTTGAACACAAGGGAAATAAAGCCACGAAAAACCGTAGGGGTAGGCTTAGGTCTTTATTAGCACTAAGAAAGTGTGTGGTCACTCAGATCTGAAAGGCCAGATATAACCGGACTGTTCGGAGTGACTGAGAAATGCCAATACCTGAGTTCCAAGTTCTGCTTGATTGCCCTGACAGTTCGACTCTGTACAGCCTCTTAGGGTGCACTTTCTTGTCGGAGATGTTCGGTTTGGTCGAGACGTAACGAGACAAGTCTGTGTTCTCATTTGCGCAAGTGGATAACACGCGAACGAGTCCACCATTTCGTCCGATCTTGGTAACCTCTTATATGAAGAGCGCTAGCTCATCATCACTAGGTCCATGAGCTAGTTCACGCCAATCATGATACTCTTTAGATCGATCGTCCACTCGATCTTGAATCGTCTACGAAAAGGCGACGTAAGTGCGCAATAGTCTATGCAGTTCACATCAATCCGTACAGTTTGAAATCGCTTTCACGATGTTCCAGGTCGTGGCCGGTATCTGGAATGGATCAACCGTGCAAGGTTCAGTTTTGAAAAGCACTTACTCCACATAAAATGTTTTGTTACTCGAGTGACAGCGTGGTATATCGGTGACCACGTATAGATAGATTGACCCATAGCGTGTACCAAAAGGCGAAACCTCTGCTTCGAGAGTTTCAAATCGTTCATAGAACTTCCTGGTTTTGTCATAGAGAGTGATCTTTAGCTCTGTTCTCTTCCAATCATTGTTTTTGACATCGATTTATCACGCTCACCAGATTTGTCTCTTTCACATAGCTGTCTTTGATCTTTGTCTTAGGATCCCAATCTCTGGAACTAAAGATAGTCTTGATCACACAGTGTGTATGGTACTGTATTCCAGAAAAGGCTAGATAATCTCTAAATTGGTGGGACTCTGGTCAGGGATTTACTTTTCGGTCTTGGGTTTAGATCGATCATGACCAAATTTTTTTTATCAAAACCTTGCTTATAGTCTGCTCAACTTTGATGCGCTCGGTGGAAGAATGGTAGTTGATCGGACGAGACGATCTAATATCGATGTAGCAAACTTTCGTACATAGGCTGGTACGCTGGGTCACTAGGTCGCACATCTTGTCTTGTGCCACAAATTGGGCAAGTTGCAAGCGTTGTCGTCAAAAGTAAGAAGAGGCAGATCTTTCAGGTTGAAATCCACTCGCTCGCACTCTCAGCGAATTGATTTGCTTCGAGCTTGGTCGGTCTCGATCGAACTCTGTGTGTCCGCAAGTTCAAATGTGATGAGCTTATGTCTTCGTGAAGGGAGAGGGTTCGTCCAACAGAGGCGTCTCTTGGCCAATCAACTGTCGCTCGAGTCTTGACACCACAAGTGGCCCGTCTTGTGGCCCTTGGCTCGAGGAACAACTCTGTACATATTTTACAGTGCTGCAAGCTCCCAATACTGATACTAATGATTTATAATAGGCGCAATCCTGTACACAAACCGTTTCCAATTAAGTGAACAAAGAGTCATCACTTACTCACTCGCTCGATTTGTTCGCTCGATCGTTCTTTCCGCTCCGACAACTTGTGCAAGTGCACTCACAAGCCCATACACACAGATTCGAAACAAAAAGATGAGTCGAGTGAAATTGTTTCCACATTTAATTGCACCAACACTATTATGACTTTGCTTCTAAATTTTTAATAAAAAAAATGTGCGTTTGAGGCTTACAAATTGTGAAGCTTGAGTGGAAAGGCATGCACCATCCACACAGGAGTTGTGTATACATTGGCGTGTGGCCACTATGCACACACAGGAAGGGAGCCAAGCAGAGAAACAAACACAATTTTTTTAATTAATTAAAATTAAATTAATTCTTAATTCGAGCAGAAAGTGAAATGATGGCTCACTTAAACATTCTATGTGTTGAACTGAATTCCTTGTAATTTCAGTGCAAAGTAATTTTCATTTTATTTAGACTCAAGCACCATTTTTAAACACAATGCTGCCGATTTCCAAACAAGAAGGAGAAGGAAGCGGTGGATCCCTGGATTCGATTTTCATGGCTGAATTAGAGAAGGCAGACAACACTTCGTCGACCAGTGTTTCAAGCGTGTCCGCCAACGATCGCCCGCTGTTGAGATGTGCCGATCGACCTGTAACTCCGTGGCCAGGACGAGATTCACGTATAAATTTACATTTACAAACGACGCTTGGAGGGAAGAGCATTCTATTTGTATTTTTGGTAACATAAAAATCAAATCAATTTCTAAGCAATCAGTACACCAAAAATTCGATTTATCCAATGCATAAAAATAAATCGAAAATAAAACGCAAAGAGTATTTTCAAGTAGCATTATAATTAAATTAAGATGCAAATGCCTAAATGACAAAGCATTATGTGCTTAAGTGCATTAATTCATAAACTATTTAATGCTCACATACGAGCCTCATTCAAATTTGAAGTGTCCTTAGCATTACGCAACGTTTTTTTCTGCTGCTTACTTAGTGTATCGTTTGAGCCCAAATATATTCATGACGAGAATCGGGCAGACTGCCAAACTATTTCGATTCCTTATTCTCTTTTTTGAATTGACCCTGTACTTTACATACGCCATTAACAACTTGAAAGATAGAGTAAGTTCTAGACAAGTGGAAAAGTGGACTCATATAAGTTAAACTTCGTCGATTCGCTCGCTCGAGTGTGAGATCTATGTAAAATATTATTAATTATTTTTTTTTAAATCTACGGTGCCCTTTGACCTTATTTGCACAAAATTTAACCAGGTCGTCTACACCATGGGTGCGCAAACTTTTCGAAGCAAAGTCCAACAGGGTGGACATTCAATGTACTAAAAGTCCACTCTTTATCTGTAATTCAAAAATCCAAATACAGTTTATTTACATAAAAGTTTCGAAAACAATTATACGAGTCAAAATGTTGAAAGTTGGCATTTTTGAAAATCTGGATTATATTATATTATGGTAGTTATTCAAAGAACATTTTAGTTCTACTACCTTGAGGATCAGCTTCAATGGTCAATAGAGCTCTGAACTTATTTTCAGTTAGTGGTGTAAAGAATATGTTGATTCCCAAATGATTGTTGAACCGAACATGGCCATCAAATTTACCATTCCGATAAGAGTTGTTGGAAAACGCTATGTTAGATTGAGTTTTCTGTTCATAATTCAAGAATATTAACAACCTTGGCTAACAAAATATTTTTCTGCTAGCAATTCAACTTATTTGAATTATCTCTTTTAAAGTAAATCAAACTTCTTTGATTGGCTAATCCAGGCTGATTGAGATGATGATTCCAGTGGGCAATTATCCTTTTAATCATAATCCATTTATGTATCTCCACATAACACTTCGATATTTACAGAGGAAAAAATTTGATTTTTTTCAATTTGATCTTGAGGTTCTGAAAATGATTGGTCAACTAAATTAAAACTTGTGGACAATCGCTTGTTAGGAATATGATGAACATGTGTGAGAATTTTGTTTCTGTTCAGATGGTTAATAATAAAACAGATCCACTATATGAGCTAATGTGGCTAAAAAGTTTCTTTTCTTATCAATTTTGGTTTAGTGGATATTTCTTTGATTAGTTTAAATCAATTTAATATGAGGTAGAAGATTTTGAAGACAATTCTAATTGGCCATCAAAATTAAGTGGGGGAAATCATTCGTTGCTTTTTATTTTGTTCGTTTTGTTTAATTTAATGAAAGAATTGTTTTGAAACTTATTCATTTTTAATTTCTTGGTGGACATTGGTGGATATTCTTTAATTTCAAAATGTCCACTGGTGGACTAATGTCCACCCTTTGCGCATCCCTGGTCTACACCCACGCCAGAATTTTTGGTAAAATTTGCAGGGCGATCCATTTAACCATTAAGACGCAATCTGAAACACAAGCCTTTTCCGATCAAGCGGCGCAAGAGGACTCGTTCACTCACAAACTCACAGCTTCGCTTCGATCGTGCGTGAGTTTGTTCCTTCGCTCCTCCAACTAGACAAATACAAAGTAGTACAAACTTTAAAGTTGTGGTGATTGTGTAATAATGTGGATCGGACACAAAAAATTATGGTCACAAAATATTAATCAAATTGTGTTTTTAACCACACAACTAACAAAAATACTGTCAACTTCTGACAACATGACAATGAAAAACAAAATTTTCATTTGCACTTTCTCATTTGCAAAGTGCACTCATAAGCCCTCAAAGGCACATTCGCAACAGAAATGACAAATGAAACTTTCCATTATTAATTAAGCAAACACTAGCATAGCTCAATATTTTAAAGGTTTTCATTGAACAATGTTTGTTTGTGGTGTACCGATTGTGAAGCTAGAGTGGAAAGGCAACTATACACACTTGAGTTGTGTGTAAACATTGGCGTGTGGCCACTGTGCACACAGAGCGAGAGCCAAGCAGAGAAACAAGCACAGAATTTTTAATTAACTAAAATTTAATTAATTATTAATTTGAACAAGAAATGAAATGATGGCCCCACTTGAACATTCTCTGTGTTGTGCCGAACTGGGTGCATTGGCCGTGTGTCACTTGTATGGTTTCATTCAACGTTGTAAGACTCTTAAGGTTAACACTCAGGGGACAAATAAAGTGGGTCTGGTAGTCTGGAATGAGTAAATCAAATTGTGTATAATAAACATTAAAGCAAAGGAGAGGCAGACAAGAGGCTCAATTGGCCATAAAAGTGATGAAATGGTTAAACCACAGACTAGATCAGATTTGCATTGTGTCACATTATCCCCTCACTTTTTGCCACCATATTTTTTCAAAGCCAATTTAATTTTATATTGCTGTAAAGTAAATAAATGTGATCATAAATAATGACACATGCACTCCCTGACTAGTATCTATACTTTTGAGAATAATTTTTGCTACTCGTATTACCTCATAACGAATCGGGTTGAAGCTCAATATTTATTATCTCTAGCCGCCTTCTATATTTTATGACTCTGTTTTGCAATACACACAGACACACATAAAAAGTGCTGATGCGTATGGTCTCTATTATTTATGTTATTGCAGTCGCATAATGTAATTTATGAGTGTTAACTTGAACGGGCGATGAAATAGTGAGTGCTAAAGTGTCGAATTATATTTATTCAACTAGAGGCCCGGGCTCATCTTTGCACCTCTGATGAAGTGTGTGCGCATTAAAACCCGGAAATATGAATTTGTGCCCCCCATCGAATGTTTGCCTTTGTAAGTGTGCTGTTTGGGGGGAATGAATGAAAAATATGCCCACCTACTCGGTTCGTTCGCATTGCTCATATATCAAAAAGAGCCATCGAGAGAGAGAGAGAGAGAGAGAGAGAGAGAGAGAGAGAGAGAGAGAGAGAGAGAGAGAGAGAGAGAGAGAGAGAGAGATGCTTTGCAAAATGAAGAGCTGTGGGAGTTTATTACTCTCAAACAAAATAGCAATATTACATGTTCGACATATATGGCATATGCACATTGTACATAGAAATATTGATTGCGACATTGGCAACACCCAAAAGACAAGCCAACCCAAATATTAACTGCCCATCAGAGTTCAAAAGCCTCAGTCGTGTTCCATCTGGCCACCAGAAAGCACACACATTTTGTTCAAGCATTCTTGCCTGTTCATCTTTTTTAAACATTGATTAAACGTTTAATTTGCGCCGATTCGCATTAACCGGCGTATTCGCATTTTTTGCAAAAGTAAGTTTTTTTTGTTAAATAGTACTAAATGTTTAGTTAATTTGCGCGAAATATTATAAATATTAGTACTAATATAGGCCCTTTTACAGCACATGGATAGATAAAATACAAATTAACCATTCAGTACCTCACTGTTTAGGTTTTTATTGGCACTAAGCGTTAGATCACTCGTGGCCGAAATGTCAGATCTGACTAAGGCGAATTCTCTTAATAGTTGGCCTAAGAGTTGGCCTAATTGGCTCCCGGGACCACCACGCGAACCAGCCCACAGTTTCGTCGATCCGCTCCTGATAAGCTTTAAGAGCTCGAGTTCCACCTGCCATGAACCTGTTATATAACACTTACGTAAATGGCTTGATTCGCCAAATACTCTAATCGAGCGACTAGTTTCCGTATCGGGTTACTGATAGTGACTTTTAGTGGGGTTCTTGAGGCCACCTACACGATATTGGCATTCTGTAACGCGCGCTAACCGCTATCACTAGTCCAAGTGCATTCACAAGCCTATAAGCACAGATTCGCATCAGAACGAGTCAAGTGGAATGGCACTTTCCACTTTGATTTTATTTGGCCCAACACTAGTATGGCTTTATATTTATAATTTCCACTGGAAAATGTTCGTTTGTGGTGTACCGATTGTGAAACTTGAGTGGAAAGGCAATTATGGACAATGAAGTTGTGTAAACAATGGTGCCTGGCTACTGTGCACACAGAGAGGGAGCCAAGCAGAGAAACGAAAACAGAATTTTTTAATTAATTAATTTTTAATTAATTATTAATTCGACCAGGAAGTGAGATGATGGTTCCACTTGAACATTGGTAATAGAAAACAGAGTGAGAGAATGACGGGAGCGTAGATCTGACAGTGTGTTTGCACAGTTGCGAGCGGCCAATTGTCGTAAGCGAACGCAACATGAGATACAGTATTTTCAATTAATTAAAAAAAATTAATTAACTAATAACCTAAACATAAACAGAGAGCGAAGTGGATTCACTAGAAGAGACCACTAAAAGAAGTAAAGGAGACTCTGATGGTGCTGATGTCTAAGCAAGCAGGAGAAGGAAGTAAAGGATACATGGATTCGGATTCCATAGATAGGAACGATTTAGAGATGGAAGACAACAAGCCGTCGACTTGTATTTCCTGCGGATCGGTCAAAGATCGCCCGTTATTGAAATGTGCCGATCGACCTGGAAGTCCTTGGCATGAACGAAATTTGCGAATAACTTCTACCAAACTGGACAAAACAAAAGTGATTATCAAGAACGAAAGATCACAGATGACTCCACATAATGAAGAGCAGAGTGATGCTCAAAACGATCGTAAGAAAAAACATTCTTTGATTTGCAGTCCGTTATGCCTGATGGTTCTCGTCCTATTGGGCCTTGTTTTGATTTTTTTCTTAGTCGTTTTCATATGTTATATAACAAATTTTCAGATAATTGAACATTAATTTTAAGATTTTTTCAAGGCAACTTAATTTGTAATTTGTAAGACATCTTTTCTCATTCACATTTGCCAATTCTAGATTAAATTAGATTGGGGACTTTAGTTCCTTGTCTTGTTTCCTCTATTGCACTACACATTTGATGTCAAAGATGGAATAGTTTTTTAAACTTTGTCACATACAAAGAAACGGCCAAATACACTTTCTCTTCATGCTCACTGTTCAATACAGAACTCTGTATCACACACGCACACAAAATTCCATCTCAATAAAGTAACTTGTAGTGATCAATTTGTATTGTTTTTATTTTATTTTAGCATGCAGCAAGAGGACTGCGTTAAAAACTTGTGACAATATAAAATGGTTGCAAACGCAAAATCGGTAACACAAATTCATGCACAAGACCATAGACAAAGATTCGCAACAGAAGGACTAGCTATGGCACTTTCTATTTTGACTTTAATAAAACCAACACAAGTAAGGCTTTACTTTTAAATTTCTAATTAAAATTGTGCATTTTTGGTGCACCAATTGTGAAGCCAGAGTGGAAAGGCCACTATGTACATTTGAGTTGTGTACACATTGGAGTGTTGCCACTGTGCACACAGAAAGGGAGCCAAGCAAAGACGAAAGAAACAAACACAAAATTTTTAATTAATTACAATTTATTTAATTATTAATTCGAGCAGGATGTGAAACGACAGCCCAGGACTTGAACATTCTCCGTTTTGTACAGAACTGTGTGTGCACTGACAGAGAGTTACTAGTATGATTTCTTACAACTTTCAATGGCCCCACAAGAACAAGCCATTTTGAAGTAATCAGACTGTGTGCACTTTAGAGTGTGTGGCAGCAAAAAAATCTCTTTTAGGTACCGTTTTAGTTAGTAACTCAAAACCTCAGTGTGTATTGCGCATTAAGCGCATGACTTCTGAATTCTTTTTTGTTCAATTGAAAGAGAAAAAGTAATGTTATCCTCCCAACAACCATCGAACAAGCCTCAATCGCGTTCTAGCGCATCACCAGCAAGCACACGCCAAGTATTCTTCTGCTTTAATTTGGATATTGTTTGATTCGGGCGGCCTCGCAATTGCCAAAGGTAAGTATTTTCGTTAAAAAACATAATAAAATTCGTACAAAAAAGAGGCAAAAGCCGTGATATAGTTTTCCCCTCTTCGCACACTCAGACAATTAAATAGTGCTAAATGTTCAATCAACAATACTCGGATGATGAGACATTTAACAATTCAAAAATTTGTGCGAAATGTTAATGGGCGATACTATCGCAGATAATCCATCGATGTGCATGCTTGCACGAAAGAACATTCATCGACAGTATCTAGTTGATTGATTCTTTTCCACAATTGATTGGTAGGATAGATTTACCATATGGTTTGATGTATCTTAGCCCCGAATTAGTTAGCGGTTTGGGTTAAGAGAACGAGTAATTTTAATAATCCAGGGAGATTTGCTCGACTAGAGACAATAGGCATAAAACTGGCATTGCTATGTTCGTTTATATTTTTCGATAATCTACATTCCAAATTCTCTTCTTATCCTAAATTAGAAAGCTCTCCCTTCATCCCCAAAGACATGAATTCCAACAACTGCGACAACTTTGCTGATCAGATGGAGCTGACTGAACGAGCATCTAATGTTGCGGAGACTCAACTGGGTGTGACCAATTCTGAGACTAGTTTCGTCAATGACAATGTTAATGAGCCTCGACCATTTGCCGATTCCGATTCCATCGCGCGAACCTCACTTGGATACGGCAATAATAGCACTCTAACATGTGACGATTCTACCAAATCGTTTTCGACCTTGGATACTGAACTGGCGAGCAATGACAAATGCTCGTCCGCCAGTGAAAATTCTTCGCAGAAAAGTGACAGCGATATCTCTCGATACTTTCATTCAAATGCAGTTGCATCGAACTCGAACATGGTTGCCTCGTTTAACAGTGAGGAAGTCTCCCAAGTAAAGGGCAACAGAATTTCCGGTTCTCACGATGATTCTATGGCTATTGCACCATTGGCAAGTGGAGAAAGCTCGATCGATGGCTCATCTGCAAACGAGCAGACTTCTCACGATGGTTCTATGGCTATTGCACCATTGGCAAGTGGAGAGAGCTCGATCGATGGCTCTTCTGTAAACGAGGAGACTTCTTACGATGGTTCTATGGCTATTGCACCATTGGCAAGTGGAGAGAGCTCGATAGATAACTCTTCTGCAAACGAGGAGACTTCTCACGATGGTTCTATGGCTATTGCACCATTGGCAAGTGGAGAAAGCTCGATCGATGGCTCATCTGCAAACGAGCAGACTTCTCACGATGGTTCTATGGCTATTGCACCATTGGCAAGTGGAGAGAGCTCGATCGATAGCTCTTCTGCAAACGAGGAAACTTTATCTAGAAGTGAATGTGACTTTCTTTCAGCTGTCAGATCGAGCTGGTACTTTATTGATGAGTCTTTGGCCAGTGATGAGACTCCAACTGAAGAAACTTATGCAATAGCAGAGAGCTTGGATTCAGCATATGCATTGAAATGCATCCTCATCGATGGCATTTCGCCTGGAAATAGCCCAACTGACACTGATTCCATCAATCAACAACTGAAACCATATTTTGGAGTAAATGCTACTGCACCTTCAAGTAATGGCGATTTATCAATGCGCGGTGGTAAATTCGCTCAGACTTACGTCCATTCTATCTCTCCAACAATCTGTGCGACTACCTTTGAAATGAATAGACCTCAAAATGCATCGAGTATGAATCTATTCCGGTTGGAACAATCAAGAAACGAAGGAAACCGCTGTAGTAAATTTCTAATTGCTCTATGCATCACTGCTTTGATGTTAGTATATTATCTGCTGATTTCTATCCTAGCAATAATGCTTGCTGCTTATTTGAAACGTAACTGAATTAGCTCGTGAATTAGCATCAGAATATGAGCAACACATCTAGAACATCATTAGCCATGTCCGCACTTAATCACTTTACCACAATTAGTTATCACTAATTTCACCACGTGTATTCACAAAACTTGTCGTTTGCAAATTTATTTCTCAATATGCCATAATCTGATCAAAATCTCTACGTATACAAGTGTATGTTAAACTATTTATGATCACACTTATACACAGAATAGTCAATGAGCACACACACACACACACACACACACACACACACACACACACACACACACACACACACACACACACACACACACACACACACACACACACACACACACACACACACACACACACACACACACACACACAACTGACAGGCAAGTCAGAGCAAATAATGAACTGACAGAGGAACAAAAGTGAACTGGCAGAGGAACAAAAGTGAACTGGCAGAGGAACAAAAATGAACTGGCAGAGGAACAAAACTGAACTGACAGAGGAACAAAACTGAACTGGCAGAGGAACAAAAATGAACTGGCAGAGGAACAAAAATGAACGGACAGAGGAACAAAAATGAACTGGCAGAGGAACAAAAGTGAACTGGCAGAGGAACAAAAATGAACTGGCAGAGGAACAAAAATGAACTGGCAGAGGAACAAAAATGAACTGGCAGAGGAACAAAAGTAAACAGGCAGAGGAACAAACGTGAACTGGCAGAGGAACAAAACTGAACTGGCAGAGGAACAAAAAAGTACTGGCAGAGGAACAAAACTGAACTGACAGAGGAACAAAAGTGAACTGGCAGAGGAACAAAAATGAACTGGCAGAGGAACAAAAATGAACTGACAGAGGAACAAAAATGAACTGACAGAGGAACAAAACTGAACTGGCAGAGGAACAAAACTGAACTGACAGAGGAACAAAACTGAACTGGCAGAGGAACAAAACTGAACTGACAGAGGAACAAAAATGAACTGGCAGAGGAACAAAAATGAACTGACAGAGGAACAAAAGTGAACTGGCAGAGGAACAAAAATGAACTGGCAGAGGAACAAAAATGAACGGACAGAGGAACAAAAATGAACTGACAGAGGAACAAAAGTGAACTGGCAGAGGAACAAAAATGAACTGGCAGAGGAACAAAAGTGAACTGGCAGAGGAACAAAAATGAACTGACAGAGGAACAAAAATGAACTGACAGAGGAACAAAAGTGAACTGGCAGAGGAACAAAAATGAACTGGCAGAGGAACAAAAATGAACTGGCAGAGGAACAAAAATGAACTGGCAGAGGAACAAAAGTGAACTGGCAGAGGAACAAAAATGAACTGGCAGAGGAACAAAAATGAACTGGCAGAGGAACAAAAATGAACTGGCAGAGGAACAAAAATGAACTGGCAGAGGAACAAAAATGAACTGGCAGAGGAACAAAAATGAACGGACAGAGGAACAAAAATGAACTGGCAGAGGAACAAAAGTGAACTGGCAGAGGAACAAAAATGAACTGACAGAGGAACAAAACTGAACTGACAGAGAAACAAAAATGAACTGGCAGAGGAACAAAAATGAACTGGCAGAGGAACAAAAATGAACTGGCAGAGGAACAAAAATGAACTGGCAGAGGAACAAAAATGAACTGGCAGAGGAACAAAAATGAACTGACAGAGGAACAAAAGTGAACTGGCAGAGGAACAAAAGTGAAGTGACAGAGGAACAAAAATTTACTGGCAGAGGAACAAAAGTGAACTGGCAGAGGAACAAAAGTGAAGTGACAGAGGAACAAAAATTTACTGGCAGAGGAACAAAAGTGAACTGGAAGAGGAACAAAAGTGAAGTGACAGAGGAACAAAAATGAACTGGCAGAGGAACAAAAATGAACTGGCAGAGGAACAAAAATGAACTGGCAGAGGAACAAAAATGAACTGGCAGAGGAACAAAAATGAACTGGCAGAGGAACAAAAATGAACTGACAGAGGAACAAAAGTGAACTGGCAGAGGAACAAAAATGAACTGACAGAGGCCAAACACAATCAATTATGTTTACATATATTGACAAACGTAATTGTCGCCACGAACTGTAGGAAAAGTTCTTTCTGGCTCTCTAATCACAAATGGCTGACCACCACTGGCTAAATTAAACTGGCAGAACATTACGTGCTTAATGCTCTCAAGCCTCATTAAAATTCAAAGTGTTCGGGGACCACACTACAACAAAAAACTCCCGTGCAAATGTACCGTGTGAACCAAAATCTATCACGACCAGAATCAAATAAATTTCTAACCAAACATATACAGAACTCAATTATTCGAACCAACCCTGTATATATACCACTAGCTACTCGAACTGGAGAGTCCCCTCTAATGTAAATGTTAGTCTCGTAACACTTAACACAGAATTCAATTTTAAATAATTGTTTATTTAAACTTTGGAGCTTGTGATTTAATTTAAAGTGAAATTTGTGAAAGTTTTTTTTGTTTAATGTATGGGGTTTGACTTTGTTCGTTATCTCATTTGTAGTGTGCAAATTGAAATTATGAAATTCTATTACTTCGCCCTGACTTTGGTTGAATTAATTTGAATTACATGGACAATGAAGAAAATCGTTGCACTTGAATGTGGTCGCACTGGTGGGTGGTGCGTAAAGAGGATAGACATAAAAAGAAAATACTACTCAGCCTCTATGACTCCCATAATGATTGACTGTTATTTCATTCCCGAATTTTAAATTGAATTCACTATTATGGCTTCCTTTAACTTTCCATTCGAGAACCAGAAAGTTTTAGCAAATTTATAGTGAAACCCAATTGAAACTTGTGTAGAAATGCAATTTTTCAGTTTATATTGGCATTTTGGTCATTTGATGACAGGTTTGAGGGTTTGTTCGGTGTGTGTGCAAAACAATAAATTTTTGGACCTCTCTTCCCACTCAATCTCTGGCAGCGCTACCAACTAAGTCATGTCTGTCCAAACTATATTGCGACAATTTCATAATAAAACCCATTCATTAGTCGTGTGTTAGCGTTCTTTGGAGATTGCATTACGTGAGTTGTGTGGTAGTAGTTTGTTCGTTTGGTGGGCTGAGGCAAAACGTTCTATTTTGGACCGTCTCTTTCGTTCAACTCTCAAGCCGCGTTCACAATTCTATCGCTACAGTTTTAGTGTTGGCGTTATGCGATCTGTTTGTATTGATTTGTGCTAATTTCCGGTCGTTGAAGCGATTGTATAACCGCGTCAAGTGTTTTCGATCGGTGAGTGTGTGTAGTAGTTGTATACAACATACCACCACCACTATCATTTGTGCTTTGTGTGTCGGCACGAACACCAGACGAACGCACACGCTTACGTCAAGCCTAACCTTGCCCTCTATATACGCACTTGAAATTCCAATTGAGCTCACAGCCTCAATCTCAGTCTCGCTGGTTCATTCTCTCGAACGCACTCGATCAGTGAACAAATCGAACTTTACTTTCTCAATTGTTTGGTACGTGTTTGGTAAATTGGCAAGTTTTGCACTGCATCTTTATTCAATTTTAATTCCATCTAGAAACGAACAACGCAACTGTTTCGCAATGGCTCCTACTAACAAACATGCAATTGAAGGGATGGAAATGACCGATTTTGCAATCGCCATGCCAAATGCTGTCGAAATGCCAGGGGACCCTCAACCAGGCCGACTTCACAATGCTCCGCGCCAAGCACCACCCGGTGGCCGTGTCAATGCGCCAGGCGATGAGCTCATTCTACATCCAGGAGATCCAGAAGAGGAGAATCCCAACAATGCTCAAGCGGCAAATGCATGTTTTAAAAATGTTCATAAGAATTTAATTGCATGGCTGGTCATTGTAATCATATTTATAATAATCATTGCTCCTTTTTTCTATGCAATTAGCAAAATAGTTAATTGGTGGTTTTCGCCTAAAAAACAGTAACATACTTTTTCATTGATTAAATTCATATTCATATTCATTGAATGATATATTGGTCATTCATTGTTCCTTAGATGCACACTTTTTGTAGATATTTCTGTACAAATTAGTAGAAACTAATCAAACATAAGATCACACACGCACACACATGCACACACTCATTAATTAATAAAATAACTTGCAGTTTCAATTTGTCTTTTGTATTTTTATTCGGATATTATTATTACTGTAAATAAATATAAAGAATGGTTTAATAGTGCCCCGCGGTGTGATTGCATTGCCGTTGTACGGTGCTCGTACCAACGCTATAACAAGCTTTTACCTATGGTTTATCGTGCATGGGGAGAAGACATAATTCAGGACAGGACATTCGAGAAAGAGAAATTCTCAATGTGTTTTCCCTCATTCGGTTTGATTGTGCCTGCAGATTGAGGAACCCTGCGGGGAGACTGCAAATGCAGTTGGCATATTCCCTGTCGATATGTACACTTCACTGGCTGTCAAATTTTCTCAACAGTAGGGGACAATGGGCAAAATGTTTTGTCTTGTTGACCGCAGACCTATTTATAATACAAGGAACAATGCACATCGCCTCCCTAATCTCTTTATATCATGAATAATAGAGCTTGGGCAATTATGTGCAATCATGTGTGCATGAATGCGGAAAAAGTTCACCTCCCTGCACGCACTCATTCATGAGGTTCAAAGGTTACGGGTGGGCTTTGAATAATAATAATGTTTGCCGACCTTTACTTTAGGGACAGAATTAAGAGAAGCATAAGCCAATTTGAACGAAAATGAGTGCAAAGTTGAATACGTAAAATAGAGAATAATACCCCTAACATGATGAATTCATGCTGGTTATTCGAGTGTGCATGTGGATTGCAAGACAAAGATATATTCCGGACAACAAAATTAATTTGAGCATAAACTTGTACTGGCTGCTTACTGTCCACTTTGTTGTGCACCAATTAAAAAATTATATTACCTCACTGTGCCTCAAACAGGGTCGAATTACACAGACAAATAAAAATACTAATGCACTTGTATGGGGTCGAACTCGATGGAGAGAACTTAATTTGCGGCAGGCTAGACATAACAATACAATACAGAACAGTTCGGCCTGTCTGTTTCCCTCGGTAATTGCAGACATATTGTTCTTTGGCATCGAACGCACAACTACATGGGATTCCACACAGTGGGGATTTTGTAATCGTAGTGCAGATTTTTCTGGACAAACAAACACACACTCACTCTATGTACTTCAAAGTAGTGGTAAGAACCAATTTCAATGTTAGGATAATAATTGCGCGGACCCACTAATTACGTCGATTTTTTTTGCTGGCATGTTAGGAAGCTTTAAGGAGACATAACCTCCCTCGCTCATTCATTTGCTCGTTTGTCGTTGCAGACATCACGACTCGACTCGACTTGTCGCGTTTGAGTAAGTATGTAATGGCAATATTAATCCCATGCAATTCTAATTATATTTAGACAGCCACAAATCTCGACTGTATCGCAATGGAGCCGTTTAACCCACTAGAACCGGGAGAACGTTCATCCGAGTGGATTACCAACGACTTGCCCGACTTGCGGACTGGCTTTGTTGATGACGCCATGGAACCTCATACAATGAATAATCCTGGCATTTCTGCGGAAATTGTCGAAAATTCTGAAGCTCCTGTAAGTGAGAAAGCTCCAAAAGGTTATCGTTTCAATGTTCCGGGAGAAACACTCACTCCTCTTGAGAGATCATTAGAGACAACTATTGTGAAACTGTCAACATTGGACAATGCAAGTGAACATTCAATTGGACCACCATCGGATCGTGCTGAACCACAATCATCAGTGGACCAGATAGAAGAAGAGAATCCCGAGGAGACTTTTGGGGAGCGAATGATAGAATGGCTCGGACAAAACATTTGTTCGTTTGGTTCTCGTTATGGATGGGTTATTTGGCTCATCATAATCATAATGGGAATAGCCTTTGTTTTGTACATGATTCTAAAGAGAATTGAATTGTTCTAGGACATCGATCGTAAAGACAATTGTCTGTTCAAAATGACAACTAGCATTGTAGTAGCTGCATCACTTAAATTTCTTTGCTCAAATAAACTTTCTTTTTCTGTTCACTTTTCTATACAACTTTGCATAAACCAAAAAACTTTGTACCACATGCACTCACAGGCACACCATTTGATCTCAATAAAGTAATTTGTAGTGTTCAATTTTCCTGTGATTTTTATTATGATATTATTTATCAAAGAGGGAACAATTTATAGTGTCTGGGGATGTAAATGAAATAGTGTATGATACTTGAGACATAGAATGCGTGGAATAGCAAAAAAGACCAGACACACTATAAAAGTGATCAAGTGTCAAATAAATTGCTTTTGAAGTGGGTAAATCTAAAAGTGAATGGTACATACAAGGATAGAAGAGAAGCAAAAAACCTGACACAAATTGCTATAAAAGTGATGAAGTGTTGGTCGGGCCCCAAATGTAGTTAAACGACAAACTGGATCAGATTTGAATAGCAACTCGCACTATCCCTTGGCATTTGGCAACCAATTTTTTCAAAGCTAATTTAATTTTACGACTCAGTACTTTAAATAAACTGGCTCATAAATAATAGCACAAACACACACACACACACACACACACACACACACACACACACACACACACACACACACACACACACACACACACACACACACACACACACACACACACACACACACACACACACACACACACACACACACACACACACACACACTCACAAACCAAACACTCTCTATCGAGACTCTTCTTTGCTTCTCGTATTACCTCATAACGGGTAGCGCTCGCTCTTTAAATTTATTATCTCTTGTCTTTCTGTGTTTTGTTCTCCTGTTTTGCAATGCACACCGCAACAGACACACCAAAATTGCTGATGTAATAGTTTTGTATAATTTATGTTTATTAACTCGAACAGCAATAGCGCCAGCGAAAATGTAAAATTATGGACATTCAACTCGATACCCACCCCAAGCTCATGATTAGGACTTTAGGTCGTTGGGTTTTTTTTGTCTGCGTAGACATTTTGTTATAAATTATGGACAAGACCACAATTTCTCTTTGAGTGTCTCAAAGATTTACATAATTTTCTAACAAAGAGTAATAACAAACGAGTAGTTTTCGCCCTGTATTTTTTAGATAATGCATAGCTTTACTGAGTAAAACACTTACTTTTAGACCGATGATATTGAGAAGTGATGAGAGAACTGTGGATTTATCATGATGTTGTTGATTGTCTTCATGAGGATGCGTTAATCATGGGTGTCAGTGGACAGTTGTTTGATGAACATTATTCTGGACAACGATTGAGAATTATGGATGACCAGGGTTTAGTAACGTTACGACGTTTAGATTGAAGTCAATTAAGAACATTTTGGATCTACAAATAAAAGAATTTACCAATTTAATGAATATTAAATCGATTATAACATAAAATTGAATTTCGTAAAACTAAATTCAATTATGATTTTTTATTTTTTGTTTGTGTGCTCTGGGTCATATTCACATGCTGCAATAAGTGGAACTTTTTGTTTGTTTTTTAATTTAATTTTTCTGTTGTCCATTAAGTGAGTTCTGTATACAGCTACGTAGCTACGCATCAAAGGATCATTGAACATTATTATTGTTCTTTTCATATTCTTCAACCCACTCGAAATTATGAGAGGGAAAATGAAAGGGAATCTTAAGAGTTGTTTTACAATACTTTTTGTATTGCAACCGATGCACTTTAGATGAAGTGTGCACGCATTAATACCCGAAACATGTGTGCACCCATCGATTGTTGTCATTGTGTGTGTGTGTGTGTGTGTGTGTGTGTGTGTGTGTGTGTGTGTGTGTGTGTGTGTGTGTGTGTGTGTGTGTGTGTGTGTGTGTGTGTGTGTGTGTGTGTGTGTGTGTGTGTGTGTGTGTGTGTGTGTGTGTGTGTGTGTGTGTGTGTGTGTGTGTGTGTGTGTCACCCCTAGCTCCGTGCACTATGTGTCGATCCGCTCTAGCATCTCGCATCACAAAGGAGAGAGAAGAGAGCAAAATTCAGTTATACGGGTTCATTGCACACACAAGAGGACAATAATTCATATATGACATATACGCACAATATGCATTGTGGAAAGAACAACAACTTGAAGGCATACGAGCCCAAATATTAACAGCACAGCAACCAACGAATGCTTCAGTCGCGTTCCAGCGCACCACCAGAAAGCACACGCATTTTGCTCAAACATTCGACTTTGTCCATATTTTGAAAATTGTTGTGTTCGTGTCGCCTCGCATTCTCATTCGCATTTTGCACAAAGGTGATTTTCTTTATGTTTTTAATACTCAAATGCTGAGACATTTAACAATTCAATAATTTGTACGACACACTCTAATGGGTAGGCTTAAGAAGTGCAGCGAGGAGAAGTCAGCTTTTTTGCTTATTTGTGGACCACAATTTAGCGCCCCACTTCTTATGCCTACTAATGGGCACTACTATCGAAACGCATTAGAGAGCCATCGATCTATAGTTTAATAAGGTTAAATTGAGGTAGAGACCATTTGACTGTTTTGATTGTTAGATTCTATTAGAACACGCGATTATGGCTTGTCTGTTTTTTCTAAGGATGTTTGTTTAAGTTTGTCCTTTGACCTGACTTAGGTCTGACATACATCCAAACAAGGAGAATGTCCTTGGCCCTCATCGGAGAGCTGACAACTTTCCTGTTAACCGCAGGCTCTTTAAATTCTCTGTGCGACGCGGTATGCCAAAAATCTTGTTTTTGACAGGCCTTGGCCTGGTCTGCCTTCCTTCGGAGGTGATTGTGTATCAGATAATACTAGTGAGCTTTGTATGCAACGCTGGGCTCGATGTTCGACAGGAGGGAACAGTTCATAAGCTCGAGTCCCTGTCTGCACTCGAACGCAATTTGACCTGAGTCTTACGAGTTGTAACTTGCTTCGAGAGAGTATTTGCTCTGGTTTAAACGCATTGATAGGTCTTGTTATCCCTGTCTTCTCTTGATATATTCGTAAAAAATCATTAACCATTCAATTTTCCAATGTTCAGAAATTTCTCCCAAGAATTCAAAAATGGATGCAAACAACAACGGCAATGTTCCTGATCAGATGGAGCTGACTGGCATGGCACCCTCTTTGGAGAACTCTCAACTGGGTGTTATCAATTCGCAGACTAACTTTGCAAATGGCAATGTGGATCAGCGACCCATAGTTCAAGCTATCGAAGCCCCCGATGCTGTAACTCCAACGGCCGATTGTACTGCTAACTCAATCGCAATTGATCCTGTATTGGCAGGCTTTGGCAAACGTGGTATGTTTGTGGCGCCTTTTGTTAGTCCCCTGGGAGCTTCCCCTGGAAATAGCAATAGAGCCTCTGGCCCTTTTGAGCCTTCTTGCGCGTCGTCCTGGCCTTACATCGATAGCTCTTCAGTGAGCGAGGTATCTTCAAGTGAAAGTGACATTCATCGAGCAGCTGTCGCATCGAACTCTAACTTCGATGCTAAGATAGAAGTTTCTTTTGAGCCTTCTTGCGCGTCATCCTGGCCTTACATCGATAGCTCATCTGCCAGTGAGGTGTCTTTGGATTCTCTTATCGCTTCTCCTCGAATTGACGATAGCAATTACTTCAATGCACCTTTGGCCAGTGGGGAGAGCTCGCTCGATATCCCTTCTGACATCGAGAAAACTTCATCGATAAGTGAGAGTGACCAGCATCCAGCCGCAGGTTCTAATTTAAACTTTGTCCACGAGTCTTCTGTGAGTGATGAGACTATTCGATATAGAAATATCACTGCAATCACAAAGAACTATGCAACTGCTGTTGCAATGATTTCGGACCACATCGATAGGAATCTAGGTGGAAATAGCGCCACTGGGGCTGTTGCAATCACTCAAGAACAAAGGTCGATTTTATTTGATAAATTTGTCAGATTACTTGCTATTGAATCGTCTAAGGATTCATCCCAAGTCGGCTATTTAATCGAAACTAACTTCCCTGCTAACTTGTCTGCTACTACAAATCAAGTTACTTTGCCCCAAGATGGCAACGGTTTGTCTGGTCATATCGATCCACCGAATCCTCGACCAGCTTGTTCAATTTGTAGAAATGACGACGAGGAACACTTTTGTGACAATAAAATTGTTAAAATCATCGCAATTCTGTTGGGAATTTTTCTATTTGTAATATATGTAGTGATTATATATGGACATAAATACGGGAAATTTTAAGTTGCACACACTTAAAAGCCCGAAATTGCCCACCCACTATCTTCAGTTATCACAAGTATAGTCTTTGACATAAATCTGTACACGAGTATACAGAATACTTGTCACCCAGGATCATTACATTTGTATTTGTTTCAAATTTAATCAGAAATATAATACACTCTCTAATCCACAAATGGGTGTCAATCACACTCAAACCAACTTTATGTAACTTTTAGAATAGTCAATCAAATAACACTCCACTTAATGTACTTTGTAGTATGAGTTCAGTTGTATGTAATTTGTTTAAAAATCAATAAACTTTTTAAAAAACCAAAATACCTTGGCTTATTTGTAATCAATTAATCACGATGGAGTCCATGGCTCATTCGGGCTCTGCCCATTTACAACTCAATAAATAAGCATCAATCTAATGTAAACTCATATTAATTTTCGACAGAGTGAGGCTAGTCAAGTTTGCGTTCGATCCCAGAGTTCAATTAATGTGAAAATGAAATATCAAACTTTCAAACTAGGAAACGAAAAGTCTCGAAATACAAAACTCTCTCTCTCTCTCTCTCTCTCTCTCTCTCTCTCTCTCTCTCTCTCTCTCCCTCCCTCACTCCCTCCCTCACTCACTCTCTCTCTCTCTCTCTCTCTCTCTCTCTCTCTCTCTCTCTCCCTCTCTCTCTCTCTCTCTCTCTCTCTCTCTCTCTCTCTCTCTCTCTCTCTCTCTCTCTCTCTCTCTCTCTCTCTCCCTCTCTCTCCCTCTCTCTCTCTCTTTCTCTCACTCACTCACTCACTCACTCACTCACTCACTCACTCACTCTCTCTCTCTCCCTCTCTCTCTCTCTCCCTCTCTCTCTCTCTCTCTCTCTCTCTCTCTCTCTCTCTCTCTCTCTCTCTCTCTCTCTCTCTCTCTCTCTCTCTCTCTCTCTCTCTCTCTCTCTCTCTCTCTCTCTCTCTCTCTCTCTCTCTCAAAAAATGGGAACACTAATGAACTCTCTAAAGTTTGTTTGAATAGAATTAAAGCAGAGGATCCTTTCAATAGTCGCATAGAGCAAACACACTAATAAGGATTCGCTCTCCCTGCATTTCATTCAAAAACGAAATGCATCGATTTGCCTGTAGTGTACATTAAATAAAGTTTTGTAATACAATGACCTAACCGTGTAACGAACAGTATTGAATTACAAAAGCAAGATTTTAAAAACTTTTATGGCTTGTCGTGTTGTGGGGAGAGATCGTATTTGGTAACATGACATTTGGAAAGGCCGAGAGAACAAAAGCCTTTTGCTGTTATTGATTGGGCCCTCAGATTGAGGGGTCCCGAGTTGCAACGACAACTTCATTGTTTCCCCCTCCCTGCAAATAAGTCCCCTTCACTCGTTATCAAAATGAAGCCTCAGCAGGGGACATAGGTCAAACTGCAGATAGGTAGAACCTTTGTCTATTAAGAGAGATAGAACAATAAAAGTCACCGCCCTAATCTTTTTATATTATAAATAAGTAAGGGCAAATTTTTTTCAACGAGTGAAGAAAAGGGCACAACCTAGCATGCTATTATAAGGTCCAGAGGTTACGGGTTTGTTTTGCATAATAGTAATGCCTACCGACATCTGCTCTTAGGTCAGACGTTAGCATTGCTAAAGCAAACTTGTACGAAAAAAGTTGGATTCAGAGAAAAAAATATACCACGATAATTAAACTTAAGGTTGTTGTTCGAGTGTGCATGTAGATTTCAAAACCGTTCTACTAAGGGCAACAAAATAGAATTGGGCACAAATTTGTAAGGCTTCATTCACTCTCCACTTTTTAGTGTTCAAATTGAAATTACCAAATTCAATTATCTCACTGTGCCTTGAACAGGTCCAATTACATTGACAGAGAGTAGCCCTATTGCACTTGTATGGGATCAAACCGAAGGGAGAGAATCAAATTGGGAATAGAGAGAAATTAAATATTCCTCTCTTGTAATTGAACGCACATTAGTATGGCTATGCAATTTGCAATTTTCCACAGAACAATGCACGAGTTTGTGTGCAATTTTTCAATTCAAACCAATTGAAATTGAAGTGGAATTAGAACGCAGAACGGCTGAGTATGTGCCGTTTGTGTAAACATAGGAAAGTGGCCACTTGAGACAGAAGAGAAACAAACAAGGAATTAGTAAATAATTAAAATTTTAATTAATTATTAATCCTAGTAGAATGGAAGCGAAGCAATATAAT
The DNA here is from genome assembly GCA_023373905.1 of Rhizoglyphus robini. Lineage (NCBI taxonomy): Eukaryota > Metazoa > Arthropoda > Arachnida > Sarcoptiformes > Acaridae > Rhizoglyphus > Rhizoglyphus robini. The sequence continues at coordinate 85,888 of JAKIJQ010000282.1, read as the reverse complement.
TCAATAAGTCTCAGTGTATAATGCGAGCCAAAAATATATCACGACGAGAATCGAGCATGCAACCCGACAATTCCGCAAGTTAGTCCTCTATTTTAAAATCAACCCAAAATTCTGCAGTTTTCTCGCAATTAATTACTCGGACGATAGAGAACCAAATGAGACAAGTGGTATAGTCCCCAAAACACTTAACATCAAAGTGCGTCTCAAGAGCGGATCTACAAAACTTTTTGTTTGCATGCAATGCACTCTAAATGAAGTGGGTGCCCGCTTTAATAACAAAAAGCTCGATTGCTTGTGTGAGTGTTGGTAGAATGGGGAAACAAATAGAAAGTCTGTCTCTACTCTCTACGTTTGAATCTTTCACAAGCAAAATGGAGAGAGAAAGAAAGAGAGAGAGAGAGAGAGAGAGAGAGAGAGAGAGAGAGAGAGAGAGAGAGAGAGAGAGAGAGAGAGAGAGAGAGAGAGAGAGAGAGAGAGTGAGAGAGAGAGAGAGAGAGAGAGAGAGAGAATATGTTTTGCAATATGCATAGTATGGATTCAATGCACACGAAAGAAAGCAATGTGTACATGACAAATATGCGAATGCAGTAAACGATTGGAACAACACAAAAGCATACGAACACGAATATTAACTGTACACTTGCCATCGAGAGCCTCAGTCGCGTTCGTGTGGCCGTGAATTGGCCACTCTTCTCGAAGATCCAGAAGAAGGAGAGAGCAACGAGGATTCAGAAGAGCCAATCGCACGTATGATAAACCTGGTTAACAATCTAATTGCCGGACTGTCCCTAGCTTTCATGATCATAATGCTCACTGCTCAATTGATCAATTCTATTAAAAAGATAGCTAAATATCTCTCTAAAGACTGTCGGAGCGAATGTCGTCGTTTTAATCGATATTAGCACAATTATCAGCAATGTTTGAAAATCAATCATTCACATTTCTAGATCACACTAAATTCCAATTATTCTCTGTATAATTTTGAAAATATTTGGTTAAATTCTGTATCACATGCGCAACATAATAAAATCTAAATAAAGTAATAATTCGTATTTAACATGTCTTGAGTATTTCTATTCGACATTTGTTGTGACAATGCATTTCATGGAATTAGCAAGAGAGAAGAAAATTTTTGTTGTAAAAAGGCACAAGCACACTTGCATCACACAGATGAGACAAAAAAAACTGTCTAGGGTGAGTAAATCAAAAAGTGGAACCAACGGGAGGCACAAACGAGTAGAGATGCAAACCCGACCATTCTTTTACCGCCATAAAAGTGATCAAGGGTCGAGACACAAATGTGGCTAAAACCACAGACGTTGAATCAGCTTTACTCAGCATCATATTACCCTTTTTCATTTTGCAACCAAATCATAGCTTATTTAATTTTACGACTTGGCACTTTGAATAATCTAGCTCATAAATAATAACACAAACACACACTTCCGTACAAAAAATTTTCCGTCAGGAGTGTTCTTTGCTGCTCGTATTACCTCGGAGAATAACGGATATTTATTTACACTATCCCCATTAGACTTTTTTGTGCCTTTGTCAAGCAATCGCACACTCACACAGACATCCAAAATTGCTTACGAATTCGTTTTCCTATTATATATGGCCATGCAGTCGCATGATGTAATTTATGGTTGTTAACTCAGAGCAAGGCGATAGAATTGCGAGAATAGAAGTTCAAATTATGATGACTCAATAGTCTAAAAAAAGCTAATGCAATTGCTAATAACCACAATCAGGTCTTGAGATTGATGATTGCATGTAGTGCTCGGTCAAAGTCTATTCCCGAGATACTATTGCGTGCGTAAGCATCATTAGTTTGTCTATGACCATCATAATCTTACTCAGATGTGAACCAAAAAAATAGCGCTAAATTTGCAAACGAAGCTCGGTAGAAAGAAATTATATCTGTATTTTTGGTAACATAAAAATCAAACCAATTCCCATGCAATCAGAATACGAATAATTCGATTTATCTAATGCATAAAAATAAATCGGGAATTTCCGCGAATATTGTATATTGAGAATAACCGAAAATCGAATTTCGTAAGACTAAATTCAATTACGCTTTTATATATTTTTTTCTTTTTTGAACACTCGCTTTGTTCTCAAGATGCAATCAAGTAGAACTGTTTTTTTTATCATTGGTTATTTGAATGCTCAATTGAACGCTATTTTCTATTGGTTTCGAAATACTAATGGGCAAGTTTTCTATTTTGGTAGTAAAGTCTAATTGAATTAAGAATGAAGTAGTCTTGGTTGTGCTTGAAAAGTTTCAAAGCAAACTTGAAAGAACTTTAGAAAACCGAGTTTCAGACGTACTATTTATTTTTAAAACGCGTGTCTTTTCAAGTAGCATTATAATTCAATTTAGCATTGTTAATGCCTAAATGACAAAACATTACGTGCTTAAGTGTATTAATTCAAAAACTACTTAATGCTCACGTACGTGCCTCATTCAAATTTGAAGTGTCCTTAGCATTACATGACGAAATTTCTGTTGTGAACTTAGTGTATCGAGTGAGCCCTAATATATCTTGACGAGAATCGGGCAAATTGTAAAACTATTTCGCAAGTTTTTTTCGGTAAACTCTCTAACTCAGCAAGTAATTAACTACTTGAAACATAACTAACAGGCCAGCTAATGAAAATCTAATTTCAAGCCATTACATTGGTCAAAAAAATAATTAGGCTCGTGAATGTACTCTCAATTTGAGAGGTCTCGAGATGCAACGGCGACTGCAGTGCACACTGCCTGCCACACGTCCCCTCCACTCTTTATCAAAATGCATCCACACAGGGGACATTGAACTCGTGGTTGTTGTAAGAATGTACATTTTATTTGCAAAACAATTTTAGTCAAGGCAAATAAATTGAACTCGAACTTGTAAGGTTGCCTGTTCTCCACTTTGTAGTGTACCAATTTAAAATATACATTTCTTTTACCTCACTCTGCTTTTGACAGGATTGAATTACATACACAGAATAGATTTTAATAATTTGCACTTGTATGGGGTCAAACTAGAGGGAGAGCATATAATTGAGAACAGGACAGACATAGAGGACAGGTGCACTTTACACACATGCACTACAGATGAAACATGTGCTAACTGTGTTCCAAAACCCGGAAATATGAATCGGTGTCAAAATCGATTGCCTGTCATTGTGTGTGTGGGCAGTTTAGGGAAATCAGCGCAACATTTTCCCCTACTACGTTCGCATCTCTCACATGGAGAGAGAAGAGAAAAATATTTTGTACAATCAAGAGCTGTATGAGTTCAATACTCTCAAACAAAGGAGCATGATCGACATATATGGCATATGCACTTTGTACAAGGAAATATAGATTTGGACTACACGCAATTGACATGCGAACACAAATATTGACTGCTCGCAAGCATTCAAAAGCATCAGTCGCGTTCCATCGGGCCACCAGCAAGCACACACACATTTTGCTCAAGCATTCATTTCCGTTTACATCTCTTTCTCTTCTCGCAACTTTTTAACACTGTTTTATTCGTACCGCCTAGCGTCTTCATCGAATTTTCAATTTGGACTAAGGTATGTTTTTTGAATGTTAATAGTTTAGATAATTAGACATTTACGAATTCAATAATCTTCACGATTTTCTGCTAATAGTCCTACTGTTGGTAGGCTTGGCATAGAGGCATAGAGTTTGTGGCAATCGCGCTTGCACACAGAGGAAATAAGGTCACAAGTGAACGCCCGTGTTGGCTTAGGTCTTTATTGGAAATAAGCAATTGAGAGGTCATTCGGGACAAAAGGGTCTTAAAATCTTACAGGACTGCCCGGAGAGACTAATAGGCTAAAAGGCTAAAAGCCAGGTTTTAAATGGCTGCCCTATTGAATGAGTTTGATTTGAATTGTCACAGTTCAACTCGAGACATCTTTCCGGGGCTAACCATTGGAACGGGAATTCTCTGTTCGGTCGTTCGAAAGTTCAACTCCAATCGATCGATGTGCTCTAGAACGGGACAGGCATGTGGAAGATCCACTCCTGTTCATCTTTAAGAGGCCTAGTTCCATCTTCGATCAACCCAAGGTGCCAGTAGGGAAGCTCCAAATTGAGTCTGATGTGCAAGTACGAGATGAGCATCGCTAAGTCAGTTACCAACAAGACTCACTTCGCGAGACGCTTGTTGTCGATGCTTCATTAGGCTTTGATTCGTCCGCGACATGACGACTCTTAAGACCACATGCCGGCTCTTTTTGTTCATTTTGACTAAGCCAAAGTGAATTTTCTACTTTGGACTAGTCACATTAATATTTCAAATAGTCTAATGTTGCTGGATTGGGGTGAAAGTATGATGTTCCGTCATGATTGGCGCTGGTTAAAACAGAGAAATTCTTGAAACTCGTGGTCTATCGCTGATTAGACGTATTGGTCGATTGGGTGTATTCCTCAAGAAGATGTCTTTGCTTCGAAGGTTCCAACACGTTATGAGGTCTTACTGTTTTCTGTCCCCAAATGCGAGCTTCGGTTTGATAGTGGCAATCTTCCGATCTCTGATGTCAACATTCATCTGAACAGTGTCTACGCTGAAAAAGTCTATTTGACATCGCTGCTGTCGGCGCTTTCACCGGGAAACTTCAGTTCTTCCGTAACCTGTTAAAGAACTTGGTCACTCGGCGTGCTCGTATCCACGGTACAGCATTCCGTACTCGGTTGGACTGTCTCGTACTTGACTGTTCTCGGTTCCTGGATATACATGACATGTTTTACATGTTTCAGTCGAGTTATACATGGTCAAGGTGGAGCATGACGTGAAATGTCTCTATGAAGTCCTCACACTTGGGCTCTTTCACTCTTGATTTGGCAGATCGAGGAGTGGCAGTCGATTAGTCTCGATAATCTATTGTCGCTGTAACACACTTGCGTGAATAGACACGGCCTGTAGGTTTGCCAATCATAGGGTCGCGCCACTGGTCTCGGTATCGGCTTGCTTATAGTGACTGCTCTTGATCTTTGTTGAGAGGGTACTGGCCAATAGTCTGGCACCTGTTTGTGTACGAGATCGCACACATAGGTGGCATCGGGTAACTGTCTTGTGACACGTACCTGTTTTGCCTTGATTCAAGTGAATTGGCTCTTGTTCGCAGGGGCTCATCCAAAGAGTTTCTATATCAATGTGTCTATATCGCTGGCTTTTTTCACAAAGAGAATTATTTGGCCTCCGATGAAAGACACGTCTTGATTCCAAGGGAACCGATCAGATGAATGGCAATGACCATGCACAGAACACGTAAAGCAAGGTAGCTTCGGTTGTTTGCTTCATTGAGGTGCGATTAGACCATGAATCTGAGTTATATTGCGTGTGATATGTTGTTCCGTACATTCGATTTAAACCAATTGTTTGGTAATGAATTAGTCGAGATTTTCTACCGGCGGTTTCACATTGATGGCTTGTTGACATTGTGCTGTACTTTCCGGATAGGCAAACTAACATCGGAGTTTATGTATCCCTCGTGCAAATTCAAGAGTCTGGCTTGGGGTAGAGTCAAACTTGAGGTGGACCATAAGGAGCAGGCAGGGAAGATTCGTCTAACCAGTCATTGATACGCTAGAGCTTTTTGAGTTGGGCAATCTTGACGTTGATCACTTCCGACTCTTTCTCAGCCACCAAGTCACGATAAGTTTCCAGTTGTTTGTCGATTTCAAGCAGTTTGTCTACAGTTGCACAGTGCACTAGGTGACTAGGCTAAAGACCAATTCGAAGGGCACCAGTCTAACGGTCAAAAGTTCGATTTGTCGGGGGCCGACTAACAGGGGCATGGTTTCGGACGACATTGAACCATCGGCAAGTCAGACAGTCTTGACTATTTTAAGGAGATGCACGTATCTCTAAAATGACTTCATCATGTAGCAAGCGCACTTGCACACAGGGAAAATAAGGTCCCGATAGACGTAAGCTTAGGTCTTAATTGGTACTAAGCAAGGGACGGGTAACTTGTGATCGAAAGATCAGATCTAACTGGACTTCTCGGAGTGACTGAATGAGGCGAATAGTCTGACCTTAAAATAAAGAGAGTGAATAATTGTGAACAATCGTCAAGTAATTTTTTCAAATTTCAAAATTAAGCATGGCCTTTTTATCCCTGAACCCTCATTAGAATATTAATATTCAATATTTTATTTTATTTTCTGATTCAGAAAAGTTCTACAAGACACCATTGAAATGGATTCCAACAACAAAGACAATGTTAATGATCAAGTTGAAAAGGCTGATCAGGCTTCTGATTCAGGAGTCAAGGTCACTCAACTGGGAGTAATCAATTCTGGAAAAAAATTTTTAGCAGGAAAAATAATTCATCCCCATCTTGCCCCTCGACATTCCAATGCTTCATCCGGGGATGGTGATTCCATCACGAAGAACTTGATTGGACAGGGCAAAGACATCACTCGAGAAAGTGAATCTTCCGCAACGTCGTCTTCAACAATGGTCACTACCCTGCCTAGCAGCAGTGAGATGGCCTCAGAAGCACATGACTCATCTGCCAGCGAGCAGAAATCTTCACAAAGTGGCAGTGACGAGTTTGTGGCTTCTTCTTCCAGCGATGAAGCGCCCCATGGAAATAGCAATGAAAACTCTGGCAACATTAATCCCACTAGCGCGCTGTACTGGGAATACAACTATGGCTCTTCGTTCCGCGAGAGAGGTTCGATTTCCTCGGAACAGTATTCTCAAGAACTCTGCATTTACTTGTTTTTTTGCTTTTGTCTTCTGTGTTGTTATTCTTGCAGTATTGCTTGTAGCCTATTTTTTCGGAAACTAACTCGACTCTTAGTTAGCTTCAGAACATGAGAATCTTGGGTTTTGAATTCTCATATACACAGCCACATCCGCACCCTAACCACCAAAACTCAGTCATCCCTGACTTGCGATTGCGTGTCTCTATCACTATCCAATTTATGGCTGCTCTTGGATTAATAACCGGAATAATCATTGCGATTTTTCGCTTTTTTTATGACTAAATATATATCACTCCTGTAACCAGAATACATCAGACACAATCCAAGTTTCTTAGGTAGACAATTAGTTACCAAATTAGCTATTGCCCGTTTGCATATTAGATTGGCTTGCACTTTCTTTACTCAAATTACTTTTCCATATAAAACTTTTATCTCGTCTTTCCGAGGATTTGCATTAAACACTCATATACCAGCACAAATGTTTCTCAATCGAAATACAAATGCACATTTAGTACATTTTAGTTGTAATTGTAATTCTTTTTAATTTTAATAAAGTTTGCTTAAAACCAACATCCCCTGGGAAAATTATAGGAGTCGGTCGTTCAAGAGAGGAAATTTGTATTAATTAAAAAGTTTAATTAATTATTAATCCCAACAGAAACTTGAAGGATGGACCCACGAAAACAAGCCACTTAGTACTGAACATTGTGGACTGCAGATTAGAGTGTTTAAGTTTAAAGTGGCCACTAATTGAAAACTGGATTGCCAAAGTTAGGCAATCGCGTCTGGCCACCACCACAACAAAATTTTTAATTATAATGAACCAAAGTTTTAATTAATTATTAATCCCAACAGAAACTTGAAGGGTCAATGGACACACTAAAACAATCCATTTAGTACAGAAAATTGTCCACTCTAGATTAAAGTGTTTGAGTTTTGAAATGCCAACTAATTGAAAACTTGAGTACAAAAGCGGAACATTTGCGGATTCGGGTTAGTATTTATGTACTTAATGGGGTTTGGTATGCAAGACCCGGCAAGAGACAACACATTTTTTGTTTTATTTTTACAGAGTGCACCGGAAAATATAGTTTTAGGCACACCCGTTAGATTTACATAACTCATCTTTCTCACATACTGTCAAAATAGTTGCTCCCTCACTACTCAACCAGTCACAGTCGAGCCAAGTCATGATGACTTGCATTTAAGCAACCAACCAAGGTCAACATAGTCGATCACCACCACATGCACGATGACACTGCATTATTTCTCTTCCTATAAAAGGCCTGCTGGCTGGTGCCCATAATCATCGTATGCTTTGTACGTGTACTGATTGGTTGTCTTTGTGACTTGTGCCTAACTATTCTTCTCTCTGTAGACTTTGTGTCTTGTTGCCTTTGTGGCTCAACTTCCTGGTGCTGTGTGTCTGCTCAACATTGGTTCAACCAACCTCCTACTTATTGGTACGATATCGTTCTGCCCGAATCCTATCTCGTATCGCCAACGTCTTTATCTGGTGATACCATTGGTGGTTTCCTGCTCTCTCAAGGCTCTTGGCTTGGTGGTCTGTGTGACCAAATTACCTGTCCTCATTTTCTGTTCTTATTTATCCCACCAATAAATCGCTTTTAACTAACACATACAATGTGTCATCACATGCCAGGAGCGATTGCAATAAAGTTACTTATAGTAATTTATTTGTCTTGATACTTTTTTATTCAATAATTGTTATTACAATGTATATAAAGAGAATAGCATGAAAAGATAAAACTCAAGTTACATATACGGCAAAAAGACATTCACTGGCGGGCGTCACTCGACTGGTAGAGGCAGACATGGCCGATGTCTGACTTTTGAGGCAACACTCGGTTGCATCACGCATAAGGGACGAATAAATTGTCTGACTCACAGCATTGGGGTGAGTAAAACAAAAAGTGTATGAAACGGGAGACCCAAACGAGAAGAGATGCAAACCCGACCAGACGCATATTGTCATAAAAGTGATGAAGTGTCGAGGCACAAATGTGCTTAAACCACAGACTGAGACTGACCATAGAGTTAGATTAGCATCGCATAATCTTTTTTATTTTGCAACCAAAATTGCTAATTTAATTTTACGACACAGTACTTTAAATAAACTAGCCCATAAATAATAACGCGAACAAACACTCCCGAACCTAAATTTCCCATTGGGTTTCTTTTTTCGTACTCGTATTACCTCGGAGAATATCGGATATTTATAGTCACTATCTTCTCCTTAACTTTTTTTGTGCCTATATCTTGCCAATGCACACGTCCAGTGCCAAAAGAACTGACGCATTCAGTTCCAGTTATTTATGACGATGCAGTTGCATGATGTAATTTATGTTTATTGACTCGAACGGGGGCGATGGAATTATGAGAATAAAAGTGGCAAATTTTGGCCATTCAGCTAGATTCCCACCTCCGAGACCATCTTTAAACTTTTTTGTAGTGATGGATTTGCATTAGTCGAAATACTGTCATCTACCATGGACAATGTCCATTGGACATCTCAAAGTTTCTTGTCAATTTTCCCAAATCACTATTGACGCTTCTCTTCATATTTAACAAGTCTTTTTTAACAAATCATATTCATGCCAACTAAGGTATTTTTGCTCATAATTGAATTTTTGCATGAATGTTTAGTCGACATTCTGCCATCTACCATGGAAAACTCATTAAGACAAGAAGTAAAACAAGCAAAGCAGTCCAAAATTGCCAAATTTAGTGTACACGAAAGATTAATTCAATTAGTGTATTTATGTATTACACAGGACATCACGAAATTCTCTTTTTGTGTCAATCTGAACTTTCAATGTTAGTTTGATATCTCAATAGACTCTAGACACTTTCCTAAATATAATTAACCTCCAAAAGAGAAATTGATTACTGCATGTTGTACTCGCCCAAACTTTTGCGTGAGTAAGCATCATTAGTTTGTCTATGGCCATCATAATCTAATTCAGACGTGAGACAAAACAAAAAAAAATAAAAAACAAACCACATTTGTATGAGAAACTCAGGAGAATAGAAATCTGTTTCTATTCATGAATCATACCATAAAAATCAAATCAATTTTTATGCATCCAAAATTAGGGAAATTCGATTTATTCTATCCATAAAATAAATTGGAAAATCTAAGAATGTTAAATTGAGTATAACCAATAATCGAATTTCGCTCCACTAAATTCAATTATGATTTCTTTTTTCGTTTATTTCGTCTTATTCTCAACGTTCAATCAAGCAAAAATACTTTTGTTTTTTTCTATTATGATTCGTAATTTGAATTTTCAATTGAACACTATTTTTTTCTATTCGTTTCGAAATATTAATGAATAAATTTTTTTTGTAGTAAGATGGAATTGAATTAAGAATAAAGTTGTCTTGCTTGTGTAAAAATTTTTACACCAAACTTGAAAAAATCTAGAAATCCGAAATTGAAAGGTACAGTTTAATTTTTAAACTGAATGAGTCTTTTCAAGTAGCATCATAATTAAATTACTCTGCTATTGCCTAAATGACAAAGCATTACGTGCTTAAGTGTCTAAATGCAAAAACAAGTTAATTACTCACGTACGTGCTTCATTCAAATTTGAAGTGTCCTTAGCATTACACAACTAATTTCTGTTGTGCACTTAGTGCGTCGTGTGAGACCAAATATATCTTGACGAGAATCGAGTAGACCGTATAACTATTTCGCAAGCTTGTCGTCTTTTTCTGGCTAACCCTATAGTTCCATGCCCAGATAAATAGTCATAAGTGACGCCATTGACGTGAAGTCGGAGCGAGAGCATTGCGAACACTCGTCCTTGTCAGTTCAGTTATCGATGAGTCACCGCAGTGCGACTGATTCACTCTTCCGCTCATTTCACAATACAGAACTATTTATATTATCACTATGTAGTGGTCTCGGACATGCGCGTAGTCGTAGTCCGCATCCACACAGTTCACGATCAATCGTTCAAGCACAAGACTACACGTACACTATTTCATCGTTACCTTTACAGACAGACAGCTTCTCTGCACAACTACCGGTTGCCAACTCACACACGCATTACCCAATAGTGATGCAATGCAATCACAAACGGTAGCCAATGGCAACCGCCATTGGCGTCAATTGCTAATTAGTTCACTCTTCACTAATGACTTCTGTCAATCAATCACACAACCCGTTGTACACACACAAACCGTATATAAAGCTCATAGAGCTAATGCATTACAAGACCAGTCCATAATGTCCACGACACTCGCTACTCTGATCAATAAAATCTAAGTCCGAACGCAATTGGCTTGCATTCATTTCATACGGTGGCCGGTTCTGATCAACAGTACCGCAGACCACCTCATTGGTGACCCGAACTCTGAACACAGTTTATGAAACGCCGCAAATCCTGGGAACTACCAACACCTAAACGTCTCAAGACAAGACGCCATTCTTATCAATTTGATCGATCTTCACCACTACGACGAGCATTCAGACGCAGAAAAATGGCGCCAATTGAAGGCGAACAACCGACGATCAACATCGAAATTCCCGGATTAGATGCCGTAAGCATCAAGCCACCACCCTTCTATTCGCAAGACCCCGAAACATGGTTTTCCATCCTCGAAGCGCAGTTCCAAATTGCAAAAATTACCGTCGAAAGCACCCAGTACTATCACTTGGTATCCAAATTGAATGAAAACATCGCAGCCGACGTCTCGCATATCGTCAACAAGACATTCGAAACAGGACAATACCAAAAACTGAAGGATGAACTCATCCGCATTCACTCGGAGAGCGAACAAAGACGACTCAACGTAATATTGGACACCGAACAACTTGGCGACAGGACCCCATCGCAATTCTATCGATTCTTGCAATCTAAAGTCGGAAAGTTGACAATTTCCGATGACATTCTATACAATCGCTGGCTCTCAAAGCTGCCCACTTCAATCCAGTGCACCATTTCTGGATTGGATCGTTCCAAACTACCGATGGCTGATGTGTTGAAGACTGCTGACAATGTCTTCGAAATTACACAATCATCCACTGCAAAATTGGCAGCCGTATCAACTGGTCCACAACGAGCCCGATCGAGCAGCATTTCGAGCCAAGGTTCATTCCGTGGCCGCTCGCATTCACCAGGTCCTCGCAAGTCCGGCACATTCAACGAGAATGGACGCCTCTGCTGGTATCATTGGCGATTTGGCGCCAAAGCACGAAAGTGCAACGACAAATGCCAGTGGAAGAAGCCGGGAAACGCCCGACAGTAGCTTCTGCGGCGACGCAAGCTACTGCTAAACGGACAAGTCGCCTATTCATTCAAGACCGCCTCTCTCGAACGAAATTCCTCATCGACACAGGAAGCGAAATTTCCGTGTTACCCGCATCATCATTCAAAAATTTAAAACGATCCGACTTTCAACTATTTGCCGCAAACAATTCCCAAATCAACACATATGGTCAACGTCTCGTCAAACTTGACCTCGATCTGCGAAAGGACTTCAAATGGCCCTTCGTTATCGCAGACACATCAAACGCAATCATCGGTGCAGATTTTCTCCGTGAGTTTCATTTGGCACCCTACTTGTCTCAAAAGAAGCTCGTCGACATGCAAACGAAACTCGCGGTAAAGTGCCAATCTGCTCCAGCACCGTCACTCGGTCTCAGTACAATCGGCAACGACAATCCAATTCAAGACATCTTGAAACGCTATCCAGACATCACCCGAGCATCTCCAGTCGGAACAATTCAACACAATGTGCGGCATCACATCGAAACAGCGGGAAAGCCAGTCAATTCGAGAGCGCGACGACTTGCCCCCGACAAACTCAAGGCGGCGAAGGTTGAATTTGAGCAAATGCTTGCTCAAGGAATTATTCGACCTTCCAAATCAGAATACGCATCACCACTCCACATGGTCCTAAAAAGCAACAATGACTGGCGCCCCTGTGGAGATTACCGTTCACTAAACGCTCAAACAGTCCCGGATCGTTATCCCGTGCCGCACATTCACGATTTCGCATCAAATTTGAGTGGTTGCAAGATCTTTTCCGCAATTGATCTTGTCAAGGCATACCACCAAATTCCAATTGAAGAAGCCGACATTCCCAAAACAGCGGTCATCACCCCATTTGGTTTATTCGAATATTTACGAATGCCATTCGGTCTCAGAAACGCCCCACAAACGTTCCAACGTTTCATCGACTCAATTACACGTGATTTGGATTTTGTGTTTGTCTATCTCGATGACATACTAGTTGCATCCAAATCCGACAGCGAGCACAAGCATCATCTTGAAACACTGTTTCAACGCCTCCAAGAATATGGGCTGACCATCAACGTTTCTAAGTGTCAGTTTGCGCAGACTTCACTTAAATTCCTTGGTCATCTCATCAACGCAGATGGAATCGCTCCACTACCGAACAAAGTCGATGCAATTCACGACTTCCCCAAACCAACAACAAAGAAGCAACTTCGGCGATTCCTGGGCATGTCCAATTTCTATCGACGGTTCCAAAGAGGAATAGCTACCCTCTTGAAGCCGCTCCATGACATGCTAAAACAAAAAGCTCGCAACTTAATTTGGACCGAACTCGAAAATACCGCTTTCAACGCCACCAAGGCAGCACTAATCGACATGGCTCTTCTACATTATCCCGACAACAAAGCAAAACTATCACTTCAAGTCGACGCATCCGACACAGCAGTTGGTGCTGTCCTTCAGCAAAGTTCAACCAACTGTTGGCGACCGCTGGGATTCTTCTCCAAAGCACTGGACACCGACCCAAAGTGGACATCGCAATTGCCACTCATCCTGTTGGGTATCCGGTCATCGGTTAAAGAAGACCTGAAGCATTCCCCGGCAGAGATGGTATATGGCTCACCTCTGACCCTTCCAGCTGACTTCGTCGTATCGCAACCAACTTCAGCGGAACCAGAGGCAACTCAATTCGTCAAACAACTCAAATCAACAATTAGCACCTGCAAATCAGCCGAGACAAGAGTCACTCCAACCGAATCATTCGTTCCAAAAGACTTGAACTCATGTGAGCACGTTTTCGTTCGCACAGATGCTCACCGAAAGCCCCTGCAACGACCTTACACTGGTCCATACAAAGTACTTTCTCGAAATAAACACACCTTTACCGTCCAAACTCAACATGGTGCCGAAGACATCAACATCACGCGATTGAAACCAGCAAAGGTGGACGAGAAGACCGTTTCATTCAACATTCCACGACGACGTGGACGCCCTCGTAAGGGCTAAACCACTGGTGGGGGGTACTGTAGTGGTCTCGGACATGCGCGTAGTCGTAGTCCGCATCCACACAGTTCACGATCAATCGTTCAAGCGCAAATGCAACCCGTACACTACATGTACATTAACCCATTTACGTTACAGACAGACAGCTTCTCTGCACAACTACCGGTTGCCAACTCACACAAGCATTACCCAATAGTGATGCAATGCAATCACAAACGGTAGCCAATGGCAACCGCCATTGGCGTCAATTGCTAATTAGTTCACTCTTCACTAATGACTTTTGTCAATCAATCACACAACCCGTTGTACACACACAAACCGTATATAAAGCTCATAGAGCTAATGCATTAGAAGACCAGTCCATAATGTCCACGACACTCGCTACTCTGATCAATAAAATCTAAGTCCGAACGCAATTGGCTTGCATTCATTTCATACGGTGGCCGGTTCTGATCAACAGTACCGCAGACCACCTCAACTATTTATTTTTTTAAAAAATCCTGTGACCTTTGACCTTATGTGCCTAAAATCTAATCAGTTCGTCTACACCCACATCAGAATTTATGGTAAAATTTGCAAAGCCATACATTGAGCCGTATAGACGCTATGCTTCAATTTTTGCGTAATAAAAAAATCGGTTTCAAGTGCACTCGCAAGCCCATAGGCAAAGATTCGCAAAAAAGCACAAGTTAAGAAGAATGACACTATCTCTTTTTATTGAACCAACACAATTAAGGTTTTGTATTTTTACGTTTTTAGCTTGAAGTTGTGCGTTTGCAGTGCACCAATTGTGAAGCATGAGTGGAAAGGCAACTATGGACACTGGAGTTGTGTAAACATTAGCGTGTGGCCACTGTGCACACAGAGAGGGAGCCAAGCAAAGACAAAAGAAACGAAAACAAAATTTTTAATTAATTAAAATTTAATTAATTATTAATTCGACCAGGAAGTGAGATGATGGAACATGTTACAAAATTTTTTAATATTTGATTTAAATTTGTATTGTATTGTACTTGATAGGGTAAATAATTTAGAACTTATATAACCGCACCAGATATCCCTAAAAAATCTCTCTTTTGGGATTCTTATTTGTTACTCATATTACTTCATAATGGATCGGGTTGTTGTCCGATATTTATTATCTCTAGCCATATTTTCTGTTTTATGACTCACATGCCTCTATTTTGCACTACACACAGATACATAAAAAAGTGCTGATGCATACGGTTTCTACTATTCATACTGAAGTAGTAGAATGTAATTTATGATTGTTAACTCGAAAGTGTCATGGAATTGTGAAAGCTAAAGTGTTGAACTATGTTTGTTCAACTAGAGACCCATGCCGTGTCTTTCTACCCATGCAAACGTGCGTGCGCATTAAAACACGCAAATATGAATTTGTGACCCCCATCGACTGTCTGCCTTTGTGTGTGTGCTGTATTGCTGAAAGCAACTAAAAATCCGCCCTTTACACGGTGCCATCGCATCTCTCCTGCATCAAAAAAGGCCTTGGAGAGAGAAAATGAGAATGCAAAAGAAAGAGCTGAGTGAGTTCAATGCTCTCAAACAAAAGAGCAATATTGCATGTTCGACATATATGACATATGCTCATTGTACATGGAAATATCGATAGGGACTACAGCCAAAAGGCAAGCGAACTCAAATATTAACTGCTCACAAGCATTCAAATAGCCTCAGTCGAGTTCCATCAAGCCACCAGCAAGCACACACATTTTGCTCAAGCTTTCTTGTCTGTTTCTTTTTTTGTTTCATCCGTGACGCTTCGCCTTCGCCATTGCATTCGCATTTTGGGCAAAAGTAAGTTTTTTTTGTTAAATAGTATTGAATGTTTAGATAATGAGACATTTACACATTTAATAATTTGCGCGATAAACTGCAATTATTAGTACTACTAAGGTAGGCACTCATGATCACGCGATCGATAAAAGCTAAGTGTTACAGGCAGGGCACTCCTGTTCACATTCCCGTAGTACGAGGAGAGAGAGAGAGAGAGAGAGCGAGAGAGTCGAGTTAAGTGAGGCTTTATTGGCCGGTCAGGTCGACTGGGGCAGTCGAGGCACACTGATCGTCTGATGGTCGGTACATGGTATGTCACTCTACTTATAGTTGTCTAGGCTAGTATGTCTGATGTAAGGGTTGACATGAGGTGTGAGTGTAGTGTGACGAGACACTGACGCCGCTAACCGGTGTCAGGCTGAGGTGGCGATCGGTCACTAGTCATCTGCTGGTCGTCTATTGGCGCGTTACTCACCAGCTCAGGCGTGATTGGCAGGGCGACACATACGCCATCGTAGTGCCCAGTCGTACTGTTGCAGGGTTCTGCAACACTAAGTCATAGATTCAATCTTTCAATAGATGGGTCGAACAGATTGATAGTGTGGCATCCGCGCTTGAACACAAGGGAAATAAAGCCACGAGGCGTAGGGCTTAGGGATTATTGGCACTAAGAAAGTATGTGGTCACTCGGAAAGGAATGGCCAGATCTAACTGGATTAAGAGTTACTGAGAAAGGCCAAAGGTCAAGCTTTAAATAGCAGCCTCAAAATCTGAGTTCGATGGCAAGTTCTGCTCAATTGCCCGGACACGAGACTGGTTCCACTCGGGACATCTTTACGAGGTCCACCATCTGATCGGACATGTTCAGTTTGGTCGTTGGTAAGTTCAAATCGATCGATGGGCTCGGTAACGGGACAAACTTGTGATCTTATTGGCACTAGTGGTCAACACGCGAACGAGCCTACCGTTTCGTCGGTCCTATCTTGGTCACCTATCCATATACCGAAAGAAGAGCGCTCTTTTCAATCGGATTTGCATATAGAATGAAATTAGTATCACTAATTTCGTGAACTATTTCACATTACGATTCGATTTTAAAGTATAACGAGTACTACTTTTCGATCCATGTCGATCTACCACTCGATCTTGAATCATCCACGACTAGGAGACGTGGGTGAGCAATAATCTATGCAGATTACATTGCGATTTTTCTTGGTTTTCCTGTACTTTGCAAGAGAATCTATTCACTTTTAAATCGTTTCCACGATGTTCAAGCTCGTCGCCGGTATCTAGAATTGGTTAAAAGTGCGAGGTTTTGTCTTTAAAGCATTGGTGCTACATAGAATTTTTTGTTGCTCGAGTGACAGCCTGGTATATCGGTGATCACGTAGAAATAGATTGGCCGGATAGTGTGTACCACAAGGTGAAGTCTGCTTCGAGGGATCCAAATCGTTTCGAGAACTTTCCTGCCTGGTTTAGTCCTCGAATGTGATAAGTGGTCTTCCGGTCGTTGTTTTCGATATCAATTTTGCCACGCTCACCATATTTGACTCAGATACATAGCTGCCGCGGAGCTCTAACTGGGTAACTTCAGGTTGTCTTGGTCAGGCAGTGTGCTCGTGTTTAAGGTACGTGCATTCCAGACACAGCTGGACCATCTCTAAATTGATGGGACTCGGCTCCGGGGTCTACTTTTCAGTCTAGGGTTTAGGTCGAGCATTACCGAAAATGTTTTTATCAAAGCTTTGTTCTTAGGCTGCTCAACTCTTGATGCGCTCTGTCAACGAATCGTAGTCGTATTGTCGTATAATCGATAGGTCGTGACCATCTAATGTCGATGTATCAAACTTTCTTACATGGGCTGGTACGCTAGGGTCACTAGTTCGCACATCTTGTCTTGTGCCAGAAAGTGGGCAAGTTGCCGACGTGGTTGTCAAAAGTAAGAAGAGAAAGATCTTTCAGGTTCAAATCAGAATGCTGGCACTCGCCGCCAATTGGTTTGTTTCCTGTTTGGTCGTTCTCGATCGAACTTTGTGTGCCCGCATGTTCGAATGTGATAAGGTAATTTCTTTGTGTTGACGTGAAGGGGTTTCGTCCAACGGAAGAGTCTCTTGGCCAAGCAACTGTCACTCGGGTCTAGACACCACAAGGGGTCAGTCTTGTGGTTCTTGGCTCGAGGAAAAACCCTGCAGATCTTTATCGATGCGAAAATCACCTAATACTGAGACTAATGATGACTAATCGAGGCAATCCTATCAAACACAAGCCTTTTCCAATCAAGTGAAGTTTACTTGAGAGACTTCACTTCACGTAGTCACTCGCTCGATTCGCTCGCTCAATCGTGCTTTCCGCCCCGATAACTAGTGCAAGTGCACTCACAAGTCCATAGACACAGATTCTAAAAAAAGAATAGTAGAGTGGAATGGTTTACTTTTAATTGCACCAACACTATTGTGCCTTTGTCGCAACAACTTCGCAACAATATTTCAACCGCTAGCGTGTAGCAAGTTCTGTCTTGTAATTTCAGTGCAAAGTAATTTTCATTTTATTTAGACTCAAACACCATTTGAAACACAATGCTGCCAATTGCTAAACAAGAAGAAGAAGGAAGTGGTGGATCCCTGGATTCGATTTTCATGGGCGAATTAGAGATGGCAGACAACACTTCGTCAACCAGTACTTCAAGCGAGTCCGCCAACGATCGCCCGGTGTTGAGATGTGCCGATCGACCTGTAACTCCGTGGCCTGGACGAGATTCACGTATAAATTTGAACAAGCAGAACAAAAAGAAAGCAAAAGACATCATCAAGAAGGAAGCAAAAATGCCTTATCACAATGTAGCTGGTGAACTGAGTGCTGTTCAAGCGCAAAACGATGGTAAGAAAAACGTTCTTTGATTCGCATTGCAATAGCTCTGATTGTCCTCGTCTTATTGGACTTTTATTTGTCTTATTTGTCTTCAGTCGTTGAGTTCTTTTGCCCCTGAATTTTAATATAAATTATTTTTCTAATTAAACTCAATTTAAAAAACCAAAGACCTGGATTCAAGCAAACACGATGATGTTCGCGTTAAAATGGCGCAGACTGAACAGGAACCTAGCATGGGGAACACTCAACTGGATGCAACCAATTCTAAGAAGAAATTCAAAATCACTCGAAAAAGTGATTCTTCTGCTACGTCGTCGTCGACATTGGTCACTACCCTGCCTAGCGGCAGTGAGATGGTCTCAGAGGCAAATGACTCATCCACCGGCGGGCAGAAATCTTCGACAAGTGGCAGTGACGAGTTTGTTGTGTCCACTTCCAGCGGAGAAGCTACTCCAGGAAATTACAATGGGAACTCTAGTCACATTAATCCCACATGCGCGTTGTACTGGGAAT
This sequence comes from Rhizoglyphus robini, assembly GCA_023373905.1. Taxonomy (NCBI): domain Eukaryota; kingdom Metazoa; phylum Arthropoda; class Arachnida; order Sarcoptiformes; family Acaridae; genus Rhizoglyphus; species Rhizoglyphus robini. Next base: position 66,715 of record JAKIJQ010000282.1, on the reverse strand, counting down.
ACAACTATGGATCTTCGCTCCGCGAGAGAGGTTCGATTTCCTCAGAGCAGTATTCTAAAGAACTGCGCATTCATTTGTTGTTTGCTTTTCTCTTCTGTGCTCTTGTTCTAATTGCATTTCTTGCAGCTTATTTTTATGGAAACTAATCCAATTGAGCTTGTGAGCAGCTTCATGCAAATTCATTGCGAATACCAAATGCGATTTCGAGTGTGTTTGTATCACTATCATGGCTGCTCTTGGAATAATAACAAGGCAATTCATTGCTCGCTTTTTTGAAGACTAAATATTTAACTCTTTTGCATCCAGAATACAACAGACACATTTAATTCGAATGTTTCCAATTAACAATTAGTGAATCCATTAGCTATTGCCCGTTGGCATATTAGATTAGCTTGTTCTACACAAACTTGAATTACTTATCCTTATCAAGCTTGTTCCGCATTCTTGGACACAGGATGTGAATAAACACACATATACCAGAACAACTGTAACCCAAGCGACAAAATAAAACACAAAATCAATTACATAAAAACAAATTTAAAGTCTTGAATCGCGCATACATAATTTTTGCAAACATTTTGGTTGTAATTGTAATTCCTTTTTAAAATTAATAAAGTTTTCTTGAAAACCAACATTTCCTGGGTCGTTAAAAAGGTCACAAAAAACAGAAATTTTTTCATTGAAATTTGCAAGAATGACATTGAAGTAAATGTGTTTAATTAGTCTTAAAAGTCTCATTCAAAACAGCGCTGCTGAGTTTTGTTACTTTTCACTCGTTTGGTTTTTATTGGTTACACTTTCTATTGGACTATTTGCGAGTTTAAGGCGAACTGATATTGTAACTGAACGACAAGAGGACAGTTTGCTAGTTTAGTTTGGGCTTATTTTTCATTGGGGGTTATCGAAAACAAATCGAGACAGTTGTGAGTGTATCTGACTGTGTACACAGAGAAGAACGACAACTGATCGCAAGGGAGCAACATACAATACACAGAAATATGTATTAATTAAAAAGTTTAATTAAATATTAATCCCAACAGAAACTTGAAGGGTTGATGGACCCACTCAAACAATCCACTTAGTACAGAACAGTCTAGACAGTAGATTAGAGTGTTTGGGTTTAAAGTAGCCACTAATGGAAAACTGAAGTGTCAAAGTTGGGCAATGTCGTCTAGACTCCACCACCAGTTAAGGACAACACAATTTTTAATTATAATTAACCAAAAGTTTTAATTAATTTTTAATCCCAACAGAAATTTTAAGAGTTGATGGACCCGCTCAAACACTTAGTACAAAACATCATGGACAGTAGATTAGAGTGTTAGAGTTTAAAGTGCCCACTAATGGAAAATTGAAGTGTCAAAGTTGGGCAATGTCTTCTGGTTTCCACCACCCAAGAAGAAACAACACAATTTTTAATTATAATTAAACAAAGTTTTAATTAATTATTAATCCCAGTTGAAACATGGGATAAATCGGCTCAAAAACTTTATATTTAGCACAGAACAATGTGTGCGTTGTAGGCCAGAGTGTTTAAGTTTTAAGTGTCTATTAATTGAATACTGGAGGGTCTAACAAAATTTTAATTAATTAATATTCACAACAGCAATATTGAGAAAGTATAGTACCACTTGAACAATCGCTGTGCTCCCTTCAGACTCTGAAGTTCAGTTTTACGAAGTAAAGCACTTACTTTTAAACCGATGATTATTAGAAGTGTTTTTCAAAGTTCGAGCGGATTAGATTTATTATGATGGTGTTGATGTTTCAAACGGTTCAGTTGAGGGTGCGGTTAATTAAAGGAGTCAGCGGAAAGCAGAAAGATTGATGATTGTAGTTAGAGACTGGGATTGTTTGGTAGACAAAGAAGATTACTTGCAAATGGTGTTTTGGCAGAAGTCGAATGAACTATTAATGGAAAAACCAACAAATGAAAATAAAATATACAAAATAAGCCAAAAATTGCATGCTTCAGGGTGGCAAAAGAGATTAATTCAATTGGTGTACTTCGGCTTGCAATGGGCAGCACGACATTTTCCTTTTATGTCAATCAACGCTAACATAAACATAATAAACATCCAAAAATATATTCTCTGCCATCAGTAATCTATTAAAGGTAAATTCAATTACTAATAACCACAGTCAGATCTTGAGATTGAAGATTGCATGTAGTGTTTGACCAAGTCTATTCCAGAGATACTATTGTGTGCGTAAGCATGATTAGTTTGTCTATGACCATCATAATCTAATTCAGATGTGAAACAAAACAAAAAAATAACCACAAATTTGCAAAAGACGCTCGAGAAAAAGCAATTCTATTTGTATTTTTGGTAACACAAAAATCAAATAAATTCCTATGCATACAGAAATCGAATAATTCGATTACTCCAATGCATAAAAATAAATCGGAAATTCTTTGAATATTATATAAGGAAAAACCCCGAAAATCGAATTTCCTAAGACTAAATTCAATTATGATTTTGTTTTTTTCTCGTCTTGTGCTCAAGATGCAATCAAGTAGAACTACTTTTGTATTTTTCTATTTTATTATTGGTTAATTGAATGTTCAATAGAACGCTATTTTTTATTTGTTTCGATATTACAATACACAGGGTTTCTTTTTGTGTAGTAAGATCTAATTGAATTAAGAATTAATTTTGGTATGGTTTGAGTGTAAAAAATTTCTAAGCGAACTTGAGAAAAAGAGAGGTCCAAGTGATAAACGTACTGTTTACTTTTTAAACGCAAAGAGTATTTTCAAGTAGCATTATAATTAAATTAAGATGCAAATGCCTAAATGACAAAGCATTATGTGCTTAAGTGCATTAATTCATAAACTATTTAATGCTCACATACGAGCCTCATTCAAATTTGAAGTGTCCTTAGCATTACGCAACGTTTTTTTCTGCTGCTTACTTAGTGTATCGTTTGAGCCCACAAATAATAAGAACAAAAGGAAATTATTCAAACATAAGAAATTAAACTCATTGGCAGCAGTACTTACCATCTAGTGCCATCCTCGACCAGGTGTGAGTCCCAGTGAGGCAATAATCAGTCCTGGTTTCGCGAGGAGAATCTCGGGGGAAGATCGGTGGGATCTTCAGCTGTGGGCTTGCCACGCACTCGTTCCCCAGTCGGCACCTTGCATTCGCCCTACGCTACGCAAAAGCAAAGAAACTTGACCTGTAATCAGGGCTCGGTCAAGTCCACCAGCAATGGTGGTTGCGTCTTGAGAATGAATGAATGAATGAATGGCAGCAGTAGTGCCGCTTGGTGCAAAACCACAGTATTTATTAAATAACATTAGAAATTTTGTATGCATTGTAGCGGTCGCTTGACTGATGGCCAAGCTAAACCAATGATTAAGAATGGTCGAACTCAACACTTGACTAGATTGACTTTACTGGAAATGTGATTGGAATACATCGGGGAGAGAGAGAGGGAGAGAGAGAGAGAGAGAGAGAGAGAGAGAGAGAGAGAGAGAGAGAGAGAGAGAGAGAGAGAGAGAGAGAGAGAGAGAGAGAGAGAGAGAGAGAGAGAGAGAGAGAGAGAGTGGTCTATTGCGACCACCGTGATCCACGGTCGAGATCTCTCTGAATGTGAATCAGAACAGATCAGTATGTGATGTGTGTGCACGTGATGTTATGTGTCAACAAGCGCGAGTTCTCACGAGCGCGCGATGCAACGGCTTCGGATGTTGTGTTTGGTTTGTGTCCGGCCAAGCCAAGTGTGGATCGTACCGAGCCACCACAGCATAAACCTACAGAAAACCTAAATTATCTGATGGTACAAATCATCTATTTATTGTGTCTATTGTTGTTCACTTTTACTAGATAAATACAAAATACTTTGAGCGACATAAAAATTGGTTGCAAGTACACACCGCTAACTCTAGCACAAGTGCTCTCACAAGCACATAAGCATAGATTCGCAACAGAACGACGAGTTGAGTTAAATGGCACTTTCCATTACTAATTAAGCAAACACTAGCATAGCTCAATATTTTAAAGGTTTGCATTGAACAATGTTTATTTGTGGTGCACCGATTGTGAAGCTAGAGTGGAAAGGCAACTATGAACACTTGAGTTGTGTACACACTGACGAGTGGCCACTGTGCAAATAGAGAGGAAACCAAACAAAGAGACGAAAACATAGTTTTTAATTAGTTAAAATTTAATTAATAATTAATTAAACCAGGAAGCGTGTCGATAGTCCCACAAGAACATTCTGTGTGTTGTAACGAACTGAGTGCATTGACCAAGTGTCTCTACAGTATGGTTTCATTATATATTGTCTGACTTTTTAAGGCACACACACACAGGGAACAAATGAAATGCTTTTTGTAGTCTGGAGTGAGTTAATCAAATTGTGCATGATACAGGAGACATACAAGACAAGGGAAGACAGACAAATGTGATCAAACAACAGACTGGATCAGATTTGCATAGCATCACATTATCCATTGACATTTTTTGCATCAATTTTTTCAAAAAACCAGGAAATATTATTTTGTACCCCCCATCGAATGCCTCCCTTTGTGTGTGTGTGTGTGTGTGTGTGTGTGTGTGTGTGTGTGTGTGTGTGTGTGTGTGTGTGTGTGTGTGTGTGTGTGTGTGTGTGTGTGTGTGTGTGTGTGTGTGTGTGTGTGTGTGTGTGTGTGTGTGTGTGTGTGTGTGTGTGTGTGTGTGTGTGTGTGTGTGTGTGTGTGTGTGTTTTATTGGCACTATGATAGTGTTTGTTTGAACTTTGTATCTAACTCATTCACTGGAACTTGAACTAGATAGTTGCAAACCAACTGCGCCACACTATTTCAACCGCAAGTTAGCAACTTGCTAGTTCTGCCTTGAAATTTCAGTACAAAGTAATCTTAATTTTATTTAGACTCAAACACTACTTTTGGCACAATGGGGCCGAATTCTAAACAAACAGGAAAAGAAAGTGAAGGATCTTTGGATTCGATTTCCATGGCCGAATTAGAGCTGGCAGACAACACCTCGTCGACTAGTATTTCAAGCGGGACCGTCACCGATCGCCCCCTGTTGAATTGTGCTGATAGACCTGGAACTCCTTGGCCAGGACAAGATTTGCGTATAAATTTGAACAATGAGACAATCAATAAAGCAAGAAACATCATCATGAAGGAATCCCCGATGAATCCGTATTATGTGGCTGAAAGACCGAGTGCTGTTCACGTGCAAATCGATGGTAAGAAAAAACTTTCTTTGATTTACAGTCCGATAGCCCTGATTACTGAAGGGACAAATTTTAGTTGTCAAACATTCACATGAGTGACAAAAATCAAACAGCAAACAGATAACACTAGTGCCAGTACTCTCATATGCCCATAGGCACAAATTCGCAACAGAAAGACGAGTCTAGTGGCGTGGCATTTTCCACATTTAATTGAACGAACACTAGTGTGGCTTTGCTATTAATTCTTCAATGGAAAATTGTGCGTTTGTGGTGTACCAATTGTGAAGCTTGAGTGGAAAGGCAACTATGGACACTTGAGTTGAGTAAACATTGGCTCGCTGATACTGTGCACACAGTGAGGAAGCCAAACAGAGAAACAAACACAAATTTTTTTAATTAATTAAAATTAATTAATTATTAATTCGAGCAGGAAGTGGTGGTAGTTAGACACACTTGAACACATTATATGTGTTCAACAGAATTGGATGCATTGCACGTATGTTACTAGTCTGAAGTCATCGACCCTTCGAACATAGAGTAGAAAACAGAGGACCATTGACGTAGGCATGTGAATGACTGTGTTTACACCAAGGATGCCGAAACCGTGGACATCGGTCCACTTTTTGCCCCAGAAAGTCCACTATTTTTGAACTACCAAAGTAGAGGAGTGGACTTTCTCTCAAAAAGTTTTCACACCAATGGTTTACACAGTTGCGTGTGGCCAATTGCAATTACGCACAACCGTGACCGTATTAGCTAGGAACGCAAGACTGTTCTCTCACATGTACAGTGTTTATAGTACTAGTTTTTTGAAAGCGAGCATTTTTAGACGCAAAAATGGCAGATGGCTCAAACACTAAAAACCTGATTTCTCTCTCATTGTTTCCGATTGCTAAACAAGCAGGAGAATGTGACGGATCCTTGGATTCGGTTTCCGTCGAAAGGGCCGAGATCGTGGAGGCGGACACTTCGTCAACTAGTCTTTCCAGCGGATCCGTCAAAGATCGCCCGCTGCTGAAATGTGCCGGTCGACCTGGATCTCCATGGTATGAACGAGATTTGCGTATTAACATCACCAAACTGGACAATGCAAGAAACATCATCAAGAACGCACCATCGATGACTGCACAAAATGGAGCTGTAGAGCAGAGTGCTTCTCAAGAGCAAAACGATCGTAAGAAAAAACGTTCTAGGTGTTGCAGTCCGGTAACTGTGGAGCTGATTCTCATATTGGGCCCTGCTTTGCTTTTTTATTCTGTTGTTTTTATACTCATATATACCAATTTTCAGATAATTCGGAATTAATATTTACATTTTTACAAAACAACTTAATGATATTTGTAGGGCATCTTCCCTTATTAACAATTGCCAATTCTATGTCTAGATTAAATTAGATTTAGGACTTTAGTTCATTTGTTTAGTTTTCTCTTTTCCATATGCTGTTAAGGTTGAACTTAATAGATGTTTACACTGCAAATAACCAAACCATGATCATATAATTTAACTGATGTATTCTTCAGAAGCTTAATTGATTGATTGCTGAGCATTGGCATTGGAACTCGCGCTTGTTGACACATAACATCACGCGCGCACACATCACATACTGATCTGTTCTAATTCACATTCAGAGAGATCTCGACCGTGGATCACGGTGGTCGCAATAGACCTCTCTCTCTCTCTCTCTCTCTCTCTCTCTCTTCCCTCTCTCTCTCTCTCTCTCTCTCTCTCTCTCTCTCTCTCTCTCTCTCTCTCTCTCTCTCTCTCTCTCTCTCTCTCTCTCTCTCTCTCTCTCTCTCTCTCTCTCTCTCATTAGCACAATTATTCTGTAAAATTGTCAAAGATGGAGCAGCCTTTTAAACTTTATCACAAATAAACAAACTACCTAATACATTTTCTCTTCATGCTCACTGTTCACATAACACTGTATCATACACAGTCTCTAAATACAAATTTTACGTTTGTGGTGCACCAATTGTGAAGCCAGAGTGGAAAGGCCACTATGTACATTTGAGTTGTGTACACATTGGAGTGTTGCCACTGTGCACACAGAAAGGGAGCCAAGCAAAGACGAAAGAAACAAACACAAAATTTTTAATTAATTACAATTTATTTAATTATTAATTCGAGCAGGATGTGAAACGACAGCCCAGGACTTGAACATTCTCCGTTTTGTACAGAACTGTGTGTGCACTGACAGAGAGTTACTAGTATGATTTCTTACAACTTCAATGGACTTTAGAGTGTGTGCTCTTTTAGGTACCGTTTTAGTTAGTAACTCAAAACCTCAGTGTGTATTGCGCATTAAGCGCATGACTTCTGAATTCTTTTTTGTTCAATTGAAAGAGAAAAAGTAATGTTATCCTCCCAACAACCATCGAACAAGCCTCAATCGCGTTCTAGCGCATCACCAGCAAGCACACACACACCAAGTATTCTTTTGTGTTTTTCTTTGGAAATTTTTTGATTCGGCCTTTGGACGGCCTTGCAATCGCCATCGCATTTTGCATTTCGCATTTTTCGCAAAGGTATGTCTTTTAAAAACATCATAAAATTTTCAAAAAGAGGCAAAAGCCGTGATATAGTTTTCCCCTCTTCGCACACTCAGACAATTAAATAGTGCTAATTGCTCAATCAAAAATACTCGGATGATGAGACATTTAACAATTCAAAAATTAGTGCGAAATCCTTATGGGCGCTACTATCGCAGATAATTCATAGATTTGCATGCTTGCTCTAAAAAGCCATTGATCGACAGTATCTAATTGATTGATTCTTTTCCACAATTGATTGGTAGGATAGATTTACCATATGGTTTGATGGATCTTAGTCCTAAATTAGTTAGCGGTCTGGGTTAAGAGAATGACCAATTTTAATAATCCAGTGAGATTTTTTCGACTGGGGACAATAGGCATAAAGGTGGCATTGCTATGTTAGTTTATATTTCTCGAAATTCTACATTCCCAATTCTCTTCTTATCCTAAATCCGAAAGCTCTCCCTTCGCCCCCAAAGACATGAATTCCAACAACTGCGGCAACTTTGCTGATCAGATGCAGCTGACTGAACGAGCATCTAATATAGAGGACACTCAACTGGGTGTAACCAATTCTGAGACTAGTTTCGTCAATGACAATGTTAATGAGCCTCGACCATTTGCCGATTCCGATTCCATCGCGCGAACCTCACTTGGATACGGCAATAATAGCACTCTAACATGTGACGATTCTACCAAATCGTTTTCGACCTTGGATACTGAACTGGCGAGCAATGACAAATGCTCGTCCGCCAGTGAAAATTCTTCGCAGAAAAGTGACAGCGATATCTCTCGATACTTTCATTCAAATGCAGTTGCATCGAACTCGAACATGGTTGCCTCGTTTAACAGTGAGGAAGTCTCCCAAGTAAAGGGCAACAGAATTTCCGGTTCTCACGATGATTCTATGGCTATTGCACCATTGGCAAGTGGAGAAAGCTCGATCGATGGCTCATCTGCAAACGAGCAGACTTCTCACGATGGTTCTATGGCTATTGCACCATTGGCAAGTGGAGAGAGCTCGATCGATAGCTCTTCTGCAAACGAGGAGACTTTATCTAGAAGTGAAAGTGGTTTTCTTTCAGCTGTCAGATCGAGCTGGTACTTTATTGATGAGTCTTTGGCCAGTGACGAAACTCAACCTGAAGAAACTTATGCAATAGCAGAAAGCTTGGATTCAGCATTGTCATTGAAATGCAACCTCATCGATGGGATTTCGCCCGGAAATAGCCCAACTGACACTGATTCCATCAATCAACAACTGAAACCATATTTTGTAGTAAAGGCTACTGCACCTTCAAGTAATGGAGATTCATCAATGCGCGGCGTTAAATTCGCTCAGACTTACGTTCATTCTATCTCTCCAACCATCTGTGCGACTACCTTTGAAATGACTAGACCTCAAAATGTATCGAGTATGAATCTATTCAGGTTGGAACAATCAAGAAACGAAGGAAATCGCTGTAGTAAATTTCTAATTGCTCGATGAATCACTGCTTTGATGGTAGTATATTATCTGCTGATTTCTATCCTAGCAATAATGCTTGCTGCTTATTTGGAACGTAACTGACTTAGCTCATGATTAGCATCAGAATATGAGCAACACATATAGCCATGTCGGCACTTAACCACTTTACCACAATTAGTTATCACTAATATCGCCAAATGTACAAGATAATAGCGTGTATTCAAAAAACTTGTCTTGCGCGAATTTCTCTATGTGGCCATAATCTAATCTGTATATCAACATATACATATGAATTAATAAGTTATATTTGTAGAGTTTGCCATTGAGAAGTATTGACGCTTTTCTATAGACAACTTGATCAGTTTTCTCCTTTATTCCGTTTCCATAATTACTTTTTCACATGAGATGTAAAAAATCAACACATTAATCGATTTGCGATAATCACAAAATCACAAAAATCACAAAAACTTTGTTCATCTTACATTTAGAATAGTCAATTGGCACACACACCACTTAATCTACTTAATCTGTCATTCTGTAGTATGTAATTCGTTATAATCTCAATAAAGTTTAAAACACAAAATATATTTGCCAAATTTAAAAACCTAGGATGTGCCTAGGGAATCCCTAGTAGGGATGCATGTCAACTTAGAGTAATCTTTTGGCACAATTTTTTTGAATTTTCATTATTAGTCATGTTAGTGTAATTGAAATTTGTCGCCAGTCTCGCTGAGCGAGAGCTTCTCAATGACTATTGCAGATAATAAAAGTGAACGCGTACAATGATAACGAATTGAACTTTTCCATAGGGAGAAACAGACTGAGGATATTGCGCTTGTATTCAATCCAGTCTGAGAGTGTTATTCTGAGAGAATTCGAGACTGTCCGACATCGCGCCTAATTAAATAGGCGCCATTCACTCGCTCCCATAGGAGACAAGAGTGGACATTAGCCATTGGATTAATTATTATTTCACTGGCCGATTGTGTGGCACCGTTCAAGTGGCCACCAGAGAGTAACCCATAACAGTAAATGTGTGTGTGTGAGTGAATATGTGTGAGTGAAAGTGTGAGTAAGAGGTTGGTAGCAATGGTTCGAATCGAATACCCACAACAGACAGACAGAGTGAGGTGGATTACATAAAGGCGAAGAAGAGGAATAGCTAGCTGTGCGATTCTAGCAGTCTAGAGATGGAAAGGGTGCGGAGTTGGAGAGATGCACACTTATCAATCGAATACAGACCGTGGAGTGCTTCAGTCGTCGTCATGCAGCACAAGCAAGCACGCACACACAAATTTTGAAGTGGGACACTTTAAACAGTGTGTTTTACTCAACTCTTCTCTCTCGCTCTCTCTCTCTCTCTCTCTCTCTCTCTCTCTCTCTCTCTCTCTCTCTCTCTCTCCCTCCATACACTTTCTTCTTTCTTCTTTGTCTCTCTCTCTCTCTCCCTCTCTCTCTCTCTCTCTTCTCCTCTCTCTCTCTCTCTCCTCTCTCTCTCTCTCTCTCTCTCTCTCTCTCTCTCTCTCTCTCTCTCTCTCTCTCTCTCTCTCTCTCTGAACACGTCGTTCTGCATTCGTTGCTTTATACTAAAGGTAAGTTTGGAGTTGACACATTCTTGTGCATGACATCACTAACATAGAGTGTTTGTGTTGGAATGCAATTTGAGCATTATGACGCTAATTTCATCAACAAACACTAGGACATTTTGCCAAGAATGGGTTAAGTAGAATATTTATATTTCTTTAATTTGTCCTATCCTAATACAGGAATCTCACGAAAGCTTCACATACATGGATTCCAGCAGTGGCAAAGATTCTTCTCCTGATGAAATGGAGATGGCTGAACTGTCATCGAGTACCAAAGACATTCATCTGAACGAAACCAATCAGGGTACTTTGGATAGTGCTGACGCCTCAACCATGAGTCCTGTAGATGCTGAATCACCCAGTGTGCAAATCTCACCAACCAAAAGCACTGCTCACTATACTCCTGCCGACAAAGGCGCAGAGTCAACCATTGACATAGCAATGTCCAGACTTGTTGAGACTTTGGCTACAAATATTATCAAAGATGCCATAGATTCAGTAGCTAAAGGCAACAATGGCAAAGGACCGTCCGATGGTGTAACATCATTGAAAAATGATGGTAACACTTCACCCAGTCCAACCACCAACTCACGAGCCGTTGTTTCTTTCTCGCAAACCATTCAATACATCGGTTCACCCACTAGTTCATCCGACGCAAGCATTTATTCATTTAATGCTCAGCAGACCATTCCAAAGGTTCTGTACGTTAGTAGCAATGTTCCGTCTCTCAAGAGTTTGCATGATAGTCCCACTGATCCATCTAATGCTCAACCGACCATTAAAAATGCTGTACACTTTGACCACAATATGCCATCTATCAAGCGTATGTATGATAGTCCCACTAATGAAACGGTTGTGTCTGTCAATAATGAGGAACCAATGTGCGACTGTGATTGTGTTTTAATCACCATGCTGTAAATTTTTGCTGTTTCAATAGTAGCCGGGATACTTATTGGGTTTGCTCGCCTTATGATGGCTAAAAAATAGGTGATTGCTAACGGTGTGGAGCGCTCCTGCATTTAGAATAGAATACAATTTAACTGTTTTTCAATTGAACTAGCGATACAAATTAGTTGCCCGTTGGTATACATTTAGTTAGATTAAACTTTCTTTTGTTATACATTAAATATCTTACTCTTTGTAACATCCTTGGATGCACAGTCATACAAATGTATCTAAATTGAATTTTTAAACAAATGCACTTGTTTGTCACATTTAGACTCAAAAATTGAAAACTCACAATTTAACGTTTTTTTGCTGTATTTATTGTTTTTTAATCTAATTAAAGTTTGCACCCAAATAAAATCATTTGTTTTCAAATTATTACTATTTTCTGTCTATACAGGAGAGATAGAGAGAGAGAGAGAGAGAGAGAGAGAGAGAGAGAGAGAGAGAGAGAGAGAGAGAGAGAGAGATAATATAATTACAAAATTTAATTAATTATTAATTCAAACAGAAAGTGAGCGAATACGAACCCACTCCAACATTCTCTCTAGGAAACCAAACTGTGTGTGCATCTACCGAGTGTCACTTTATATTTTCCTTCAATTTTCAAAGGAACGATGAGCAAATTTAATGTGATTTAATTGTAATAGAAACAGGAGTGGTAAGAACGTTTTGCAGTTTCAATTCGCCAGGGAGCATCGAATAGATAGCAGAGGGACACAGATTGGGTGCGTTTGTCTGACTTTGTGTTTACACTGCTGCGAGCGGCAGCTCATCATGAGGCGCAGTATTTTTTAATTAATTAAAAATAATTAATTATTAATTCGAGAGAAAGAGAGAGAGAGAGAGAGAGAGAGAGAGAGAGAGAGAGAGAGAGAGGGAGAGAGAGAGAGAGAGAGAGAGGGGGGAGAGAGGGAGAGGGAGAGAGAGAGAGAGAGAGAGAGAGAGAGAGAGAGAGAGAGAGAGAGAGAGAGAGAGAGAGGATGCACTCACTCAAACAAGCCATTGCAATGTAACGGACAGTGTGTAGTTTAGATCTACAGAGTGTGGCTATAAAAGTAATCCTTTTAGGTACACCCGTGACTGTTCCTACTCTGCTCTCAGTATTTCCCTCCGTAGCACTTCTGGCACAATACTGCCATTGCGCACTGTTAATTGTTCATTAGCGAAAACACCAAAAGCTAGCATTCCACATAGTTTCTCTCTCATTCCGTGGCTCGCACTCGATCGTTGCAGACCTACTTTTCAACTTCTCGACTCAACGCTCTCTCCGCCACACACACACACAAGCGTTTGGTAAGCTCTGCAATTTAATTTCAGTGTAGTTTTAATTCTATTTTGATCATATTAGCAGTTCACATCACAATGTCGCTGAATGGTAAACAAGCAGTAGGAGAAGGTAATTGGTCCATTGAATCGGTTAACTTCGAATTGGCTGAATTCAATATGGCGGACAACTTGCCCCGTGCTAGTATTTCCAGCACATCTTTCGTGGATCGCCCACTTTCGAATTGTTCTGATCGACCTCCAACTCCTCACCGATTCAAAGTTTCGCGTATATCTAAGCAAGAGGACAATGCAGGAGACATCGTTCCTATCGCACCACCAATGCCTCCAGGCTATGGAGCTGTCGAGCAGGGCGCTGTTCAAGGGCAAAACGAATCTGAGAAAAAACGTTTTTTGATTTGTAGCCTAATCAAAAACCCGATCACCATCGTGGTGCTCGTCCTTCTACTGTTCATCGTGATCGTTCTCTGGCTTATCATCAAAGGTAAAAAATAATTTTTGAAAGAGAGCAAAGAATAGACAGACGATTTGTTATCATTCTTTCATTAGCACAATTGTTCAATAAAAATGTCGGAGATGGTACCGACTTTAATGCTTTGTAACAAACGAAAAATGCACCACATACACTCCCAAATAGACTTTCTTCTTTAGTTCACTATTTGATTCACAAATCTGTATGGCAATCACACAAAATTCGATTTCAATAAAGTAATTTGTAGTGAACAATTTGTATTATCTTTATTTAATTCTGCGTTTTTACAATATAAAACCAGAGTAATCAATGGGAAAAATAGAAAAGGTGATTGCAATGTATGGTAAAACTAAAGGTAAGTGAAGCGTGGCAATTCAATCATCCAATGGATTCAATCTCCAACATTCACTGGATTCATAATCTCGATTATCTTTTATTTCGGTAAAGGCCACAAACAAATTTTCAAAGAAAAATAATTAATTGTGTTTGAGAAATAGGGCACACTTCTACCAGCTTCTACTGCTATAGAAACAGACCAAAATTGGTAACTAATGTCCGCTATTGAATTTGTATATAAATTGGCATGAACTCAAGGAGACTATTCGATCCTCAATAGATCCCATGGGCTCAATCGGTCCCAGCAATCGGTTACCGTAAAATCTCTAACAAGCGCCGCATTTAAATAATCGCTGCAGTCAGAGACAATTGAAATTAATAAGCGCCGCACATTAATGCCCCATGCACTCCCTAACCAGAATCTCTCCTTTTGGGAATCATCATTGCTACTCATATTACTATATAAAGGATCGTGTTACTCCCCTATTTTTATTATCTCAAGCCACATTCTCTATTTTATGACTCTGTTTTTAATGCATAAAGACAAAAAATGTGCTAACGCATAAATTTTCAACTATTTCTGCAGATGCAGTTGCATGGTGTAATTTATGATTATTAACTCAAACGGGCAATGGAGTGAGGTCTGCAGTGTCGAATTATGGTCATTCAGATTGCTACCAATGCCACGACTCATCATTTTACTTTTGGGTGTTTAATCTATGTTTGTGAATCACTCGAGACACTCGACAATCAAATATTAAACCACATTCTCTCGTATGCGTAATGATATCGTTGCTTCTGTCAAAATAGGTGCTCCCTCACTACTCAACCACTCACTGGCAGTGAGTCACTGCCAAGCACTACTCACACTCAGTCACATGCTGCTGTTAACATAGTCGATCATCACCACGCGGAGTGACTCAGAAACACTGCCCTTTCCTCTATTTAAGCCTGCTGGCTGATGCAGTCGATCACTGAGTGCTTTGTATGTGTTCTGATCGGTTGTCTCTACAACTTGTGCTAACGCACCTCTTCTACTTTGCAGATTGTTTCTACCTCCTGATGGTCAATTCCTTATCCGGTTCTACCTCTCAAGTGTCCCTATTGGTGGCTCTGAACGACGTAGTGTCTCCCTTGCTCACTCAGACACTCTTTGTATCCTTATTATTCACCAATTAAAAGCTTTTAACTTAACAGCTTCTTTGAAAAATAAATTTTTAAATTCCAGTATGCAGTAATTTATCTATTTTTAAAAATAATATCATCGGCTTTCGAGTTATAATTTAAATCCATTTGTATGCAACACACACATTTGAATAATGCAAAAAGCTAATTAAATTAACAAATAACAAATAGACGGATTTTTTTGCGTTTAAAAAGATTCAAACTGAAGCAAAAGGGAAAAGGAAATTTGAATTCTGTCGTATTGTCACTTTTTAAACACAAAATGTCTTCTTAAGTGGCATTATAATTAAATTAAAGTGCTCCACTTAATTGGCAAATCATTACGTGCTTAATGCACACGCGGACGAGCCTAATTAAAATTCAAAGTGCCTTTTGGATTGCACAACTAATGTCACGCATTTCAAGTGTTTTTCTAATAATCTCACCCTCCCTCCCTTGGGAGGTAGTGGTACTAAATCTAAATACTCCAAACACATCAGTGTTAATGATTCTAGACTCAAATCGTTCTTCCACTTGTTAATTATCGATCGTGTATTGCGTTGTGTGTGCTACTCTCATCCCGCTTCGCAATCAACGGTTCAAAAGTTTTGTCCACTCGTGGTCTCATTCTCTCGCTTAACTTGTCGGGGGACGGTTGTGTGTGTGCTGTGACGTCCGAAGTAGTGTCATACACATTCTGACTGAGTGTATAAAACTCAACTGATCTATTAGAGTTAACAATTTTACACAACAATGCCTCTTAACTCCGGCTCGACTGACTTGTCGATCTACATCAAATTGGAAAGACTTTACTGGTATTCAGAAAAGGTGGAAGAGATGTTAGAAACCAAGAAGAACATCGAAGAACCCTTCCCAACGTATGTTTCCTATCTTTGCAAATCGATTAACAAACGATTGGACGAGCTCACCGAGATGGCGATTTACGAAACAGCCACTCAGCCAACTACAATTGGCCAAATTATAAATCTTGTATTGATTCAGAAAAAATTGGATAAGCTGGATAAAGTGGCAAATGTGATTAACGACACTTTTGCATGCCTAATCGCTCCTAGGGGCAGACTAATTTGGCTTGTTAAAACCGAAATACCTTATCGCATACGTGAACTCCGCTGCATCGTCGCAATCAAAATTTTTTTAATTGAAGAAGATAAACTTGCAAAGATTAATTCACTTAAAATTTGCATTGCCAAAGTTGATTTAATTAAAGCAACTAAACGATTTGTTGATCCAATCAGAGATGGATCTAATCTTTCTTTGCTTTTAAAAGAGATCAAGCCGTTAAGATATGAACTGATTCGGGTGAAGAACAACGAGGACCGTAAACGTGAAATTGAGATTAAAGGCATTCAACCGTTCTAGTAGCGACTATTAGTACTCTATCAGTTATTTTTGATTACACTTTGTCCTTAATAATTTTTTTTCATCAAGACACATAAACAATAGCTAGATACACCATCATGTTTAATATACTCTAATCACAATATAGCGTAGTATGAGACTATAGTAGTAGTAACATTATTTTACAAAAAAAAATTGTTCCTTATCGTACATAACCAGATACAACAATTGAACGTTATCAGCTAAAGAATTAAACTAACAACTGACTTGTACATTTCGTTGAGTACAACAACTACCACATGTTCTGTTCTGATACACATTACAAAACTTATGTAAATTCGTATCAATTTAAAATAAAATAAATTCTTTTTTTTTTGTTGATTTTGTGTGCGTTTGTATCATCATTAGATGATCATGGGGTTTAAGAATGTCCCTTTACAAGTAAAGGGGAAAAAATTCGGTTTCAAAGATTAAGCGACTAGTGCAAGAGCACTCACGGGCCTACACATTCGCAACAAAACGGAAAAATAAATGGAAATAGAACCTTCCGTTTTAATTAAACAAACACTAGCATGGCTTTACATTTTAAATGTTTCAACTGAACAATGTTTGTTTGTAGTGCACCAATCGAAATACGATTGGAAAGGCAAATATATTGACACTGCAGTTGTGTACACATTGGCGCGTGGCTACTAGGCACACAGAGAGGGATCACAGTAGAGAAACGATAGCAGATTTTTTTTAATAGAAGGACACAATACAACATATAAGAAATTAAATTCACAGACTCTATGGAGCCATCTAGTGTTACGGATTAAAACAATTTTGATAATTCAATTCAACATTAAAAGAGGTCGCTTGTATTAACGTGTTAATTCAAGTTGAGTTAACCGTTTTGAGTTGCGTTGCGTTGCTACCTACAAACACGCGTCGAACATATATTTAGACAGAGAAAGCGAGTGAGATAATTCAAATATAACCAGAGAAATTGAGAATAATGGAAACTAATAATTCAAAAAACTTATTGTTTTTGCGTGAATTAAGAGCACAGATAATTTTTTATCTGCTCTATTATCGCAATGCAACACAAAAGCACAAGTTTTTGGTTATGGACATGTAAAAGGAGCACGACTTGTGCGTCCGGCCAGTGCGAAGGCCAGAGTCAGGCTGAATGGTATGGTGTCACAGATCGATGTTATACGTTGTGATAACAAGTCGATCTGGAATGGAAATGGTTGTGGCATAAAGTGGCCACATGCCTATGACATTCGCCCACCAAAGTCAATTATGTTTAAATATATTGACAAACGTAATTGTAGCTACGAAATGTAGGAAATGGCCTCTTTGTCTTACTAATCACAAATGACTGACCACCACTGGCTCAATTAAACTGGCCGAGACAGACGTGCCTGAAAGCTGATATCAGACTTTTGTTGTATGCCCTTTCATCATCACACAGGCAACAAACTATATTGCCTGTCTCACAGTCTCTAGTCAGTAAATCAACCGATGAATGATACTGGAGGCACGAGCCAGTAGAGTTGACACAACACTAAAATGTCATAAAAGGGATCAAGTGTCGAAGCACATATGTTGTTTGACCACAGACTAGAACTAAACTTATTTGCATATCATTACATTATACCATTGTATACAAAATTTATTCATAGATAATTTAATTTTGTGTCTCTGCACTGTCTGACCCATAAATAATAATGCACATTCTCCTTAACAAGAATCGTTCACTGAGGATTCATTTTAGCTACTCATATTTCCGCTAATATTTATTGCGTCTAGACTCTCTCTCTCTCTCTCTCTCTCTCTCTCTCTCTCTCTCTCTCTCTCTCTCTCTCTCTCTCTCTCTCCCTCTCTCCCTCTCATCATACTGGACACTGCCAGTGGACAGGAAGGCCACACAAGTAAGACCGACCACAATGTACTGCCACAACTCGTTTGGTAGAGGCACAGCGCATCAAAATGAGCAACTTCTACTTTTGTGGGGCACTCACACAAACTCGCACGCTCATCACCCAATACTGTCAGACATGCTCGTAAACTAAACATAACCCGTTCGCATTATGTCATAGAGACTCTCTCTCACTCAGTTTGTCTGGAGCTTCGCTTGCAGTCTGGTCTTGTCCGTCTCTCCTGTCTCTTTATATTTGCATTTTTCCCTCTCACTATTGCTTCCCTCCAACGTCCAAAACCAGCGTCTAAATATGCACTACTACGTACTAAGTGAAAGGCCATCGTCCGATTCGTTCGAAATGCGGGAAATGGGTACAACTTTGCCTGTGAGCAATTTTGCTCAATATTTAGAATTATTAGGAGGATATCAAGGTCGTGACCCTTTTCAACGCGAAAATGCTTCAACTCCGGCCCCGATTGTTCCCGAGCAAGTGGAAATCTCTGTCGAACCGGCACAGATCTCGACTACAACTGGTCCGTTAATTCTTCCCGCTTTTGCAGCTCCACTTGCACTTGCAGTCCCTGTCGCTCCTTTCGCTAACGCCACTCTCGTCGCTCTTGCAACTCCTGTGACCCCTGCAATCCCCACTCCTCTTGCTGCTCTTGCTCGTCAATACTTTCGTCGATTAGGCAACAATCCAAATTTTTGGTTTTGGATGATAATCGCCTTTAGTATTTCATTGGCTTACTTATTGATGGGTTTCTTTTTTTACCGCGACAATGACGTGCAGGTGATTGTTCGTTGGATCACGAATGCTGCCGATTGGTGCGCTCAAGCTGCCACTTTCCCTAACTTGGCATTGGCTTTTATTGGTCTGTTAGTCCTGTTTGTTCTCGGACTTAGCGGTTATACCTTTCATAATTTTATGAAAAAACGTTTTCAGCAGTTTGTCGAAAACCACATTATACCATAAAAATAATGTCGAACTAAGCGTTACGAACAGGACAATTCAAAAAGTTTTAATGCACACACACACACACATCGCTGTAGTGACTCTAGTCAAACACACACATTTAATTTTGTATGATGTACTCTGAACTCTTATTTTAATAAATAGTTAACAGGATAAAACACTTACAATTTGCACACATGTATTTAAAGTTCTGTAAAACGAAACAAAATAAAAATTGGAATGATGACTCTTATTGAGAACTTTATTGAATTAATTTTGAAACAGATCAGTCATACGCTAATAAGCTCATTTAAGCTTAGCCTAGACACTAGTCTAGACACTATTTAGTGTGTAGGCACAATCAGTTTGTCTGTCCACTGCTTTGTGGGCTAATAAACAAATTTATATATGATTATATTTCATTAGATCATAAATCTTTATGGCACCATATACATAAGAACCTAATTAATTTAATTATTAATAATTATTATTATTAATTATCCATTAGACACTCGGAAATATGATATTTTATTGTTAATAAAACGAAAACAAATTCAATTAACGATATTAACTTAGCCAAACCGAGAAACCTATTTGGTAAGTCGAAAATTCAATTATGCTTTTCTATTTTGTCCATATTGTACTTTCATCCACAAAAACAGAACTTTTTTTTGTTTTGTGAGTTATTTCTTGCTATTTGAATGCTAAATTGAACACTCACGAATATTTGTTTCGAAATAATACTAAACAATTTTTTATGGTAAGAGCTAATTTAATTAAAAAAATTTGAAACTCTAACTAAAACTTTTCAAACGAATAGCTTCTTCTCAAGTAGTATTACTGCAATTAAAATGCTAATGTCTAATTGACAAAACATTACGTGTTTAAGCCTTTGCGAATTTCAAAGTTTTCAGGATTACTCAATGAAAACTTTCTTTGCACTTAGACTGCATCGAGTGTTTCAAAATAACAAGACCCGAATGGGACAAATCACCATGCCTGTCACATTAGCAGTACTCTATTTGTGTCAACCCTGTATGGACTCTTAATTAACTCAGACGAGAGAGAGGGAGAGAGAGAGAGAGTGAGAAAGAGAGAGAGAGAGAGAGAGTGAGAGAGAGAGAGAGAGAGAGAGAGAGAGAGAGAGAGAGAGAGAGAGAGAGAGAGAGAGTGAGAGAGTGAGAGAGAGGGAGAGAGAGAGAGAGAGAGAGAGAGAGAGAGAGAGAGAGAGAGTTTTCTAAGACAAGTGGAAAAGTCCAATAACACTTAACACTCAATTGCCAACCAAAAATTTATATAATTTGTGGGAGTTTTATTTTATTTAAAATTTAATTTGCAAATTTAATTTAATTAAAACAATAAATAATAATTTTAAAGTTTCACACAATTTATGTGTCAGTTTATGGGTGCCTGCAAATTCAATACAAATAATTTCAATAGCAAATAAAATTTCGGTTTTTAAGATCTGAGATTTTTGTTCTGTTTATAAAGTTTTCTGATGTCATTTTTTTCGTTTTCTTTTCTTTACATCAGCTACAGCCTTGCAACTCGGTTGATGCGCTCCTGGTCTTTAATGTTGAATATTATAAGACAGACAGCGACAGTGCCAATGATGGTTAAATAGCCAATCACAAAGAGCAATTCAAGATGGGCATTAAACCAACCATACGCGACGCCACATGCATGCACAATCTGGACCTTGATGTAGACGAGAGTTTCGGTGCCGTTCACGGCAAAATCGCATGCACCGACAAAGGTAGCAAGAAACACCAGGACAAGAACGACGCTCAAAATCGGTCGCTTGATACAGAAAAGTTTCTTCTTGGGCACACGCAAACGTCTACGGTTGGCCAACCTACGACGTCTAGCGGGGCGCACTAGGACTGTGACCGGGACGCTGCTGATTTCGTTCATTTCGATGTTGACTTGAGATTGCAACTGGTTCGGCATTTTGAAGTGAAACGACTCGTTTGGTGACTGTTCAAACACTGAACCCTCTTCCGAGAAAGTGAGCAGTTTTGTACGCGAATAATGGACGTGTCCACTCTTGTGAGTGATGCATGCCAACACAAAGACTCATTGGGGACCATTGTACGTTTTTTAAATATTTCTAGTTCTTTTAGAGAATTTTTGTAGCGCCTCGCATTGCGTTGTCTCGATGGAAATGTAGCGCCATAAAAGAGTTAGACCAGTCACAGACTGAACTGGCCACTAGGGAGCAAGAGACAGCGACTGGAGAGTGAATTGGATTAGTCAAGCCCTTTCACTCACAATTACAAAAAAAGATGTTCGCAGTCAATTCCGTATTCTTAATTAAACATTAGAAAGGGTGCCCAAAGTGGCGTCCAATTAATTACTCGCCGTCCGCTTCGTCCCACAGGAGACTAAAGTGGACTAGGCAATCGGATAAATTGTCTGCGTGTATTTTGTGCATACAACGACAATTCAAAATAATTTCTCTCCGACATTCATTCATATCGGTCGCGATTACACAACTTCAATCTCATGTAAATGTATATATCAATTTAAAAATAAAGTCTATTCAATAGTCGGATGTTTGCGTTCAATGTAGAATGTATGACGTGTGTTGGCTGGCAGGTGCAAGTTCGTTCGACTTGTTTGTGCAAAAAAATCTATTTTTGTCGTCTCTCGGCCTTCACTTTAAGGCAGCATTAATAAGCTTTATCGCGTCTGATTTTTGTGTTGGCGTTAAGCGATTTGTTGTATTGATTTGCGTACAATCACTGTCTCAAACGCGATTGAATAACCGCGACCATTGATCGCTGAATGTGGGTAGTAGCTGGACACAGCGCACATAGCATCCCAACTCAATTCATTTGTGTTTTGAGTGTCGACAAGTAAACATCATACAAATACACAAAGTGCACATACAAACACGGATTGCTCGCGTCAAGCTCAACCTTAACTTTTATAACGTGACATTTTGAATTTACTTGAAACCACAATGAACTCGCACAACGGCGGCTCGACTACCTCGATTTCCAACAGTAAATCGATGACAACGCAAAAGATGGAACATATTCTCGAATCGTTAGAAGTGGAAAAAATGTCACTCGAAATTTCCGCTCAGCTTGTTCCTTTGTTTGGTCAATCGATTTTTGATCGATTGAACACAATCATCCAGACTGAAATCTCAGTTGCACGAAGTTCTCCATCATCGGAAAGAACTCGTCTGGATGAAATTCTCAATGAGAAGAAGAAGTTGGAAAAAATGTTTAAGGTGGTGACCAAATCTCTCATTGGAATGCCCGATCCCACTCGCGAACTTATAGACCTTGTGCCAATCAGAATTCCAGAACAGCTGGGCATTCTAAAACATCTTATCGTTTCCAATGAATCTGTGCTTATGGGAGAGTGGGCAAAGCAATCTCAGACTCCCCCAAGTCTGCAGGTAGCAAACCCTTAGAATTCTCCGAACCTACTTCCTGAGATTGATTCAAATTCCGCTCGTCAACAACATGTCAAGAAGTGGGTGATTCGTGCAAAGGATACACTGGTGAGTCGATCCAACGTTCAGCGCCGATTAGCTACGATTGTGTCTGCGATCGTTTAGAAATCAAGCATTAGTGACATTGCAAACAAACCTAACAGAACCTAACAAAGCATTACCGTATTTTCCCGAATATAACCCGCACCCCGATTATAGCCCGCACCGGTAACCTAACCTAACCAAGCATTAGTGACACTGCAAGAAAAGGTAGCCTAACCTAACATATCTTTAGTGACAATCCAAGCAAAGGTAACCTAACCTAACCAAACATTAGTGACACTGCAAACAAGCCTTACTAACTTATAATTCTGTGGGTTCTACATTCTCGCACATCTCGAGTTGGCCTTCTCTAAAATTAGAACAGTTCCATTCTCTCATAGACACGGTTCGTTAGGCAAGAGACCTAAAGAGTCGGACACACATGCTATCTGGGATCTGAGTTCGATTTGACTGCGTGTGCGAGACAGAGAGAGAGTCAATGTCGAGTCAATGTGAAGTTTGTGTCCTGATGCTCTGTTCCAATGTGATGTGACATTGCCGATGACTCGTGCGACTTCTTTCATTTTATTTCTGTGACATTGTGTTTGTGTATTTTTGCTTACGTCTAGTATACATCATTCGAATGTCTATACTCAAGCCTGACTATTTTCTTCTTTTATAATTAACCTGAAACTCTTTTTCGTTGTCCTGTCCCATATTACTAATTATTGTCCACAACAAATGAGCATACCGAATGCTAATTAGAGTGCTGGTTTCTTTATTTATTCGTAGCACTGCGCAACCAAAATGCAAGAATCATCTAATAAAACTAATTCTGAGCACGACTATCTGATGGGATTGACTCAATTTGGACCACCGTTTCCGGTATCATCTCCCAGGGATACTAATCGTACAAACAAGCGTAACGGGAACAGCTATGGTTCTAATGGTCGATCTCAGCGAAGCTATCAACCGTATCCTCGTATCCATCCCGGTTATGAGCTACATGTCCTTAATCAACAAAACTATTTTCCGATTGGGCGTAACGAAGGTAGTTTTGTTCCGTACGAGCGCCATCGTGAACAAGAAGAGGACAACGAGCCCAGCCATCACCGAGGGCAAGAGGACAACCAAGTGAAACAATCGAATGTTTTTTGCACAAGCGAAGCAGAAGAAGCGATTCAACGACAGAATGAAGTTAATCCACGAAGCATGGAGACTGCTTCTAGCAATGATGACTACATGTCTTGCCGCTGCAGTTCCCGATCATTGAAAATGTTGAACACGATGTTTGCTTTCGCGTTTTTTACCTTGTTTGTCATTGGCTCAATTGTCATTGCGAGACAGAGTAAAATTCGAATCGAGATTCAAATACAAATTGTCGTTTATCTCATGATCGTGATTTGTACACTCGGCACCGTTAAATTTTGTTGCAGAGACAAGTCGAACTGATGAGCTAAATTGATTGTAACACATTCAATAGAGGCATGAATGTTCAGTAATCATATTTAAAATGATATTTTCAAGTAAAAATGTGTTTGTTAGAGAACAGTTCAAATGATTTCGTAATTATAGCGATGATATATAGCAGTTCGATTTGTTGGAATATTTTATTTAATACACCATCTAGTATTTGCTCTGTGATCAAATAACTCATTACAGTGCAACACAAAAGCAAACCCTTTAAATTTGATAATTTCTTGTAAACTCGTATGAATTAAAATAAAAGTCGTAATTAATTAAATAGTCGTGTTTAATTAACCTTGAATAATTTGTTAACCCAATGTAGTTTTCGGTTTGGCGCAATTCAAGTCTGATTCAATTGCCAGAATCCCAATTGTTTCCTGTATAATGCTGTAAAACAACGAATCGAATGTATTAGAAAATTAACTCAGTGGTATATTAAGCGCCATCTAGTGTTTAAGATTCAAACATATTAAATTTTCATTTCAATTCAATTACAAAAGGTGTCTTTAACAACAAGCCTTTCAATCGGGCTGTTTTTTTGTCGAATCAAGTCGTTTCGTGTGACTTCCTATTCTAATATATAGGCGCGAAAAAAATTCACTAAAGTGAGTGACACTCACCAACTCATTCAACTGTGGTTCAAAGGTAACAGGGTGAGTTTTTGCTTATTAAAGTCTTTCGGTCTGTCGTGTGGAGTATTCAAAAAGGAAAAAGGTCTTTCCCAATGAACGTTGGTTCAACGCAAGTCCGTTCTGAGCAATCAGTCAATGGGTGGTACCAAGAATGTATTTATGACATAGTTTATCGAACCACCGTGTACAATTAGCGCGTGCGCACTCTAATCACAGTATTAGGTTCTCTTTTTAAGGAAATATAATAGAAAGCTCTGTGGTTTACTCACACACCTTTGTCTAATGCATGGCGCATTTGAATTTGGTGGCTCTATCCACAGCATCACTGTCCCACTCGCGTTCATTCGCAGGTTTGTTTTCGGCGGTTGCAGACATCTCGACTTGCCTCTCTCATCACGCAAACACGTATGATAATTTGACAGGATACGCTAAAATTTTTACAATATACTCGCTTTAATTTTAATTGAGTTTACTCACCCATACATTTAGACTATATCGCAATGGAGTCGATTGACCGACAAGCATCGAGAGAACCTTCGTCCGAGCGGATTACCAACGACTTGGCTGATTTGAAGTTACCCGATTTAGCGACTGCCGACGCCATCGAACCAACTAGATTGGAAATTCCTGATATGTCGATGGAATCTGTCGAGAACTTGAATGCTTCTACAGAAGGCAAAACTTCTAATGTTTTTGCGTAAAACTCCAAATGGCTTCCGTTTTAAAGCAACGGAAGAAACACTTACTTCACTTCAACGTTTGATAGAGGTTTCTATTGTTAAGTCCAATTTAGAAAATGCTAATTACCAACCAAACACACCACCGGTGCGCCCTTCACAACAGTTCTCAGCAGACTCTATGCATGATAATTACCCTGAAAGGTCTTTCTTTGAGTATAATTCAAGTATGAAAAACATGATTTGCTTTCTAATTGCAATTTTTATCATGGTTTTTAATAATCATGATTATAATTGCTCTTTCTTTCTATTCTACTGGAAAGTAAATGAATAGTGGTTATGATACAAAGGACAGTAGCACATCTGTCCGATTGAAATTCAAGTCATTATTATTTCTTATATCCACTCTTTCTGTAGATAGCTCTGTACAACATTGCACAGACTAAGCAAACTTTTTATTACATGTACACATACATTATTTAATTTCAATAAAGTAAAATGTATTGTTCAATTTTGAGATTTTTATTCGGCTATGGCCTGTTATGAGTCAATATTTTGGTATTTTTTTAAAGTGAAGCACTTACTTTTAGACCGTTGGATACTAAGAAGTGGAAAGATGAGTTGGTGCATTCAAGATGTTATGATATTGGCAACTGGGACTTATGAAAATGATCATATGTGCTTAATTGGTGTGTAGTAGAATGAAGATTTATGATGATTGCTGACTGAGAATGAAATGGAGAACAGGATAGTTTTTAAATAAATTCACCGAAAAATCATTTCTTGATAGGGTTCGAAATCTCTGAACCTGAAAATGAATTATTTCAATTAAATAAAGAATAATAATTATAGTCGATTAGTATGTTTGTCAGTGCACAGTGTAACGAAACACCTCAAAACCAGTAAATCTAATTGCTCTGTTTTCGATTATTTGAACGCTGAATTGAACGCTCGTTCCTATTTTTTTCATAATTATATTGAATAAGTATTTTAAATGGAAAGTGGGCTAATTTAATTAAGAAATTTCGAGAAAGAATTGGTCACTTTAAATAAATTTTAAAACGAATTTAAACAAGAACGAGATACAGAACCGATTTTCTATCGTATAGTAACTTTTGAACACAAAATTTTGCTTTCTCAAGTAGTACTGTAATAAAATTAAATTGCGAGAACATTACGCGCTTAACGCACTCCAGCCTCATTAAAATTCAAAGTGTTCGGGGATCACACACAACAAAAAACTTCCGTGCAAGTGTACCGAGTGAACTCAAATATATAACGACCAGAATCAAACATATTACTAACCCAAACATAAACAGGACTCAATTATTCGAGCCAACCCTGTATATATAAATTAACTCAAACGGGAGAGTTCCCTCTAATGTAAATGGAAAAGTCCCATAACACTTAACACCAAATTCAATTTTAAATAAAAATTTATTTAAATTATAGAGGTTGTGATTTAATTTAAAGTGGAATTAGTGAAAGTTTTTTTGTTTAATGTAGTAAATATAAATAATAATGTACTTCTCAATATGTTTGTATGTGCTTAGTACAATAGAATATTAAAAAATATTCGTTTTTTTCAAATATTTGAATTGTTTGTGCTCAGGCCGCCGATCGACGTGCTTGGGGAGGACACTATTTTCAGCAAATAGAAATTCATAAAGGACGTATCATAATGTTGTTGTTATTTGGCGCGGTGCAGTGGCGTTTTTGCTGTATTATACAGCTGCAGCCTGCACAGTTTGCCTTGAGCCGCTCGAGCCAACTGCTTGGACAGACGGACCTCGCCTGTCCACTTGCTTTGTGTTGTCAATACACAGTGTTGTGACAGAGACATGTCCACTTTGCTTTATATGTTCGTGAGTTTGTTTTTCGCTGATTTTAAAAATGTCAAAGAAACCAATCCCAAGAAGTCCTAAGAGAATCGATCGTGTTAACAGATTGATCGATTCTGGTGGCCTTTTAAGTATTATCAAACTATTCGAGAAGTGTTCTTATGGTAAAGAACAACAGAGTTACCAATGTTTGTCTTGCTCAAGAGAATTTCCTCTAAATTACACTACTTGGGGTGATACTTGCGTATCCAGGGTGAAGAATCATCTTAATATATGCAAATCATTCTCTGATTGTTCAGTTGATCAACTGCTTCATTCTAATCTTCGATCTAAGGTGGTAGACCACAACAATAAAATAATACAAAAATTTCAAAGTGTTTCACTCCAACTCTAATGATTCAACAAACAATTCATTTCACACACCAAAATCTGCATCTACTCAATCTCAATTTGATTATTCTTCTTTGTTTTTGTACTAATTTTGACGAACCATCAGAAATTTTCATTTGTGTTAAATCGTCTCCAAGCAATGAAGTTCGATTTCAGAAATTAGAAAATATTTCTTCATTTCAGATTTTCAAAAAATGTTCAAATGCAACAAAATCATTTCAAAATTCGTCAAATTCATTAAGCATCAATTTTGAAAATGTTTCACCAATATATCCTAGTACAAATCCTTTGATTTCAGCATCAACTTCTAGTAATAAAGAGAACTCAGTGTCTATAACTAATAAGCATTCGTGTCCATTAAATTCTACTCCAACAAAAGCATCGGGATTTAAGTCTTCGCAATTGTCACAATCTTTTCCTCTAACGCCAATTTCTTTTAATACAAACAAAACAAGCAGTTGTCCCTCTAATGTTGAGAACATCCCTGAGAATGATTACAATAAAGAATCGTTGCAAATTAATTTGTCAAAGCCTTGTAAGTTAAATTATTAGAAATGATGATTTTAAGATATTAATTGATAATATTCTTACAGTGCGCGATAAATTTGTTACTAATGAACAAAATGCAATTTGTAAACTTTGTGTCAATAATGAACTGACTCTGTGCAAGGACGGAAAAAACTTAAGGCAACATTTACTTACGAAAATTCATCAAGATAATTTGAAATTATTCAATACTTATCCGTGGCTATTTATGCATTATCAGCACACAAATGATTATAATACTTTCAAAAGTTTAATGGACAACAGTACCCTTACCGAATGTAAGTAATAATATTCAACTTTATAGTTTGTAACCTAATTATTGTTTATTTTTAGTGTTGTTTACTTTTAGCACACTGGTACAAGGGCTTCCTTTTTAAATCAATGAATCAAACTTCAGAATTGATGAGAAAACTTAATCTCAATCGTAACTTTCATTGTGCTGAGGATAAAAGCGCTGTAATCGCAAGATCGATTATTACTGCATTAGCTGATTCAGTTATGAGTGAAGACTTATCAAAGGCAACAAACATTTGTCTACTATTTGATACTTCAACACTACACAACACAAAGTGTCTTGTTCTCAGTGCAAGATATTATTTACCTGAACGGAAAGCTGATGGAACAATCATTGATGGTGTTAAAATTAAAACAATCTCCGTACAATCTATTGTAAGTGAAACTGCTGAAAAAATGGTCAAGTACATTATGGACGATCTTGACAGACACAACATCGACGTAAACAAGATTGTTGCCCTCTGTGCGGACAATACAAATCTAAATTTTGGTGGAATTATTCACGGAGGCAAAGAGAATATCCGCGCTTTTCTTGAAAAAAGATTGACAGTCATTTTGATTTGTGTTGGTTGTTTGGGACACATTTCTAATAACAGCATTGCCCACATGACTAAAGTAATAAAACCATTTTTTAATGTTGAAAAAGCTATAAATCGTACATTTTCGGAATTCAGTCAGCAAATCAGGAAACGAAACGAACTTCGTCGAATTTGGACAGTTGAGTTGAAACAAAATGATTTTGAAATGGTCTTCCCTTCAAGTTTTTGTAATCACTAGATGGTCATCGCTATTTCCATCTATTGATAAACTTTTAAAAATTAATTCAACCTCTAGGAATGTTTTCCGAAAAGGCTCAGAATTTTCAAATTTCAACGAAACCGAATCCCGAAAAACGTTGCAAGAATACTAAGTGGCTATTCGAGTTCTACAAGAATCCACTGAACGAAGCTTGGCTCAGAGTAATTAAAGCATTTTCTATAATTTTCGACCAAAACATAAAAATGCTTCAAGGAGTTCATACTACTATAATGAGTGGAATTGCTATTGTGGACAATCTAATTTTGATGTGCTATGATGGTAGAATATTGCAAAACGTCTTATACGAAGACCCAAGAATCATGGAAATATTGGTAGAATTGGAGAAATACACAATCATAGAGTTTATACAACATGTTTCGACAATGTTCACTGCATGTGGTCAATATTTAACGAGTTGGTCAAAACCCATTGGGAAAATTCGGGTTTTTAACTGGGCTTCCTTTGACGCATTGCTAGATATTAATCAAATCAAAGAAACCATCGAGGAAATGAATAAGGAATATGGAAAGAATTTTTCATTTAATGAAGAAGCGTTGAAAGATGAAGTCAAGTTTATTAATGAACTTCTTCTGTCATTCAAATTTGAATTAGCACCTGTTGGTTCTGAGGAGTATGTACATACATCTAGGCGATGGAATATGATTTATTGATCAGCAAAAGACGCAGGAAAACCTTTGCCAATTACATCTTCTTTGATGAATTTGGTTCTTTGCCTTTCGCCCAGTAACGCACCTACGGAAAGCATATTCTCGGACATCAAGCACATGTGGACTGACAATAAATCAAACTTAGCAATTGAAACAATTGAGGCATTTGTCAAAACAAGACGCAATTTGACAAGTGATCCTTGTGTATTTTTAGATATACTTAATGAAAATAGTCATTTGCTGCAAGAATTGATTGCAAAAATACGTTCTGGTGAAAAGTACAACGATAAAACATCCAAATCAAAAGAAAACGCCAAAAATACTCTTTTAAATGAAGAATATTACGCTCCAAAATCAAAAACTCAAAAAAGAAAAGAATCCCCAGCTGAACAGAACATTGAAACAAATAATAAAAGGATGGCAATCGAAAACTCTCAAAGTCAAAAGCCTTGCAATTCAAAATAATGCAATTTTTATACAATACACAGTTTGAAAGTACAATTGTATGTAATGTTTTGTCTAAATAAATTTATTATTGAGAATATTTTTAATTGCCCGGTGCTATTCCTGGTATTGTAGTAAGTAATGTGGTTTCAGATTTAAAAATGTATTTAAAAATGTGTTTCCTATTGAAAATCATTAAAGGCTTAGCTCATTGAATGCTTAAATTCAAAATGTAAACAAAACGATCTTCTGAATACGCAGGCATAGTCTCTATTTTGAAATATTTTAGCATACGTCTTCTATGAATTTCCCAATGCTGAATAGCTCCTCCTCCACTACCCTGTCGGTCGGCGGCCTGTTTGTGCTGTTCATGAAATTTTCCGATGTTCGTTGAGATTACCAGTCAGCACTATTTTAGCAGTCCGTTGTAGTCTTGTATCAGATCACGTAATTTCCCTCTTCTAGAACAGCGTCGAATTTTACAAGACAGACAGCGATAGTGGCAACGAAGGCAAAATAGCCCATCACGAAGAGCGCTTCGAGGTTGGCACTGAACCAACCATACGAGACTACCCAAGCGTCGACGAGTTGATCCTTCAAGTAGGTAAGGTTTCGAGCGTCATTCATTGCAAAATCGCCTACACCGGCAAAGGTGCCGAGAAACACCAAGACAAGAACGGCACTCAAAATTGGCCGCTTGACACAGAAAAGCTTCTTCTTGGGCAAACGTCTAAGGTAGGCCACCGGCATTCGACGTTCATCGGGGCGCACTAGCACAGTGAACGGGACGCTGGTGATTTTGTCCATTTCAATGTTAACTTGAGATTGCAGTTGGTTCGGCATCTTAAAGAGAAGCGATTCGTTTGGCGAATAGTCAAACACTGAATCCTCTTCTAGAATTGTGTTCAGTTTTTTCACAAATAGTGAATGCGTTGTTTTATGTACTAGATGCATGCCCGCACAATGAACTCAATTGGAATCATTATTCTTTTATCAATTGGCGGTTCTTGTAGAGCATTTGTGTGTCGCTACCCAGAGGCCCTTCTATTAATGACAATTGAGCACCATAAAAGAGTTAGCCCGGGCGTCGACCTCTTGGGAGAAGGGGACATTGACGGGATAATGAATTGATTTTGTCAATCTCCGTCCACTCATCCTCTGACAAGAAGTGGACAACACCATTTTTCGTATGCTTCACTGGACATTAGAAAAGCTATCCAAAGTGGCGTCCAATTAAATGGACTCTGTCCACTCTGCTCCATAAGACACAAGAGTGAACAATAGAGTAATTTAAAGTAAAACCGAGGTCGAAGAATTTACAATTCCTGGGTCTAAATCTTTTCTAGGGGATGTAAATAGAATTTCAGAATTTTATTTGGGGCAATTGGGTGACACACATATCCGAACGGGCCATTCGAAATTTCCCATCAAAATGATGGGAGTTTTTGGCACTTTCGGTAATTAATTTTTAAGGGTATTTTATTAAGCCAAATTCACGCAAAAAAGTTACAATCCAGAATCCTTATACCCCCTAGAATATTCTCAAAAATTTTGAAGCCATTCTATTTACATTTAGGTTAGTTTCGTGCGCTTTAAACGGAGTCAAAATGATGAATCGCCAAAATCGTTAGTATATGCTTCATGTACTAGTGCAGTAGTATGATTAGTTGATGACTTCTTTACTTCAATGATATATCAGGACTAATTTCAAAATTAAAAATAATATTTATTCAGATTGGTTTATAAAATAACTTGCAATTTAAAGTTAAGTCAAACTTAATCCAATAATATTAATCCGTATAAACTAATTTTCTTTTGAAAAATTGTAATTAGACTAAAACAATTACTGTATGTCTGGTATTTCAAAATTTTTTGGTTTAACTTTAAGTTTTCTGTTATTTTATAAACCAATATCAATAATATTTTAATTTAGTAATCAGTTCTGGTTCATTCATAAATCATTGAAATAAAAATGTCATAAACCAGTCATACTAGTGCACTGATAAGTGTGCTGACTAAGTAAGATAAGTGCACTTGTCAGTGCACTAGTACATGAAGCATAATAGCGATTTTAGCAATTCATCATTTTGACTCCGTTTAAAGCCCACGAAACTAACCTAAATGTACATAGAATGGCTTATAAATTTTTGAGAATATTCTAGGGTGTATAAGGATTCTGGATTGTAACTTTTTTGCGTGAATTTGGCTCAATAAAATACCTTTAAAAATTAATTACCGAAAGTGCCAAAAACTCCCGTCATTTTGATGGGAAATTTCGAATGGCCCGTTCGGATTTGTGTGTCACCCAAGTGCCCCAAATTAAATTCTGTAATTCTATTTACATCCCCTAGAAGAGATTTAGACCCAGGAATTGTAAATACTTCTACCTCGGTTTTACTTTAAATTACTCTAGTGAACAAGGCAATCGGATTAATTGCCTCCGTGTGCTTTTCTGCGAACAAGAGACAAATTTAAAATAATGCTACTTCGGGATTCTATTAACACAGCATTACACTCGAGAATAATTGCGCGATACACTTAACTGCAAACACTCGACTGCATTTTTTAGTGTGATACTATTGAAAACCCAACCAAATGCAAAATTAAACACATTGTTAACAGTGGCGCCATGTGGTGTATTAGATTCCAACAACACTATTCGTATTCAATTTTTTCAACTGTTTGTGTGCAAACAGCTCTTTTATGCACAATCAAAGACCGCTTAGGAAGATCCCTCCTGAGCAAGAAAGCACAATACTACCCAAATATTCAACACTGGGATGGGGAACCTATGTCGAATAACTCCCGAAGCCCTTCAAAACAACTTTCAAAAATTTTAATTTTTGATTATTAATTCAATTCTCATTAGCTCCAACACCTTCCTCGCTTGACTCTCCTAATAGCAGTTGTTTTTGTTTTGTTTTTAGGCCATTGTTCACTCGGGTAGCTGCTTCTAGTGTGCCCTTCTCTATATGTTCGTCCAGTGAGCGTTCGTTGTTGTTTGTTTTTGAATATCGCTCTCTTTTCAATTATAAATTTGGAGAGAGAATTAATAATTAAAAACAACAAAAACATTCAACGACAAAACAGCGAGGCGGACGACACCCAACCTCAGTTGCATTGTATGCACCCCGAGCAAAACATCCATTTATACTCATACACACAAACAATTGATCGTCAATTGCATCAAAAACACAGTCAGTCACTCAACAACTCATAAGTACTGCCTAATTGAAAAACTTTTCCATTTTCGCAACGCTTTGTGTTCATTTCCATCAACATAACGAGCACACTTGAATGCCTACGCACAACATACAGAGATTACTTGTGTGAGTGAGTGGTGAGTGAGTGAGTGAGTGAGTGAGTGAGTGAGTGAGTGAGTGAGTGAGTGAGTGAGTGAGTGAGTGAGTGAGTGAGTGAGTGAGTGAGTGAGTGAGTGAGTGAGTGAGTGAGTGAGTGAGTGAGTGAGTGAGTGAGTGAGTGAGTGAGTGAGTGAGTGAGTGAGTGTGTGTGTGTGTGTGTGTGTGTGTGTGTGTGTGTGTGTGTGTGTGTGTGTGTGTGTGTGTGTGTGTGTGTGTGTGTGTGTGTGTGTGTGTGTGTGTGTGTGTGTGTGTGTGTGTGTGTGTGTGTGTGTGTGTGTGTGTGTGTGTGTGTGTGTGTGTGTGTGTGTGTGTGTGTGTGTGTGTGTGTGTGTGTGTGTGTGTGTGTGTGTGTGTGTGTGTGTTCCTACCGTTTTTTCGTGAACACTGTACAATCATATGTCAATTAGTTAGACCGTTCGCACACATATATAATGTATGCACACAAATGTAAATGAGTCACCTCATTTGTGGTAGTGGACAGCATCGATTGTGCACACTGAGCAATCACACACACAATCAATCACCTTCAGTCGTGTTTTTGCATTTTACCCAAACACACGCGCTCGCACATTTTTAACGATTTAATTTGACTTTCACTGAGTGACGTATCCACGTAACGAAAAGATACTATGATGTCCAAAAGTCGTATCAAAACTCAAGATTCTGCGGAAGAGATTGAAATGACAGAAATGGCAACAACTTCTGCATCCACTAATCAGTGCACCGACATCGCTGAGTCCTTTATGGCATACTGCAACTTCCGTCATATAGATTCAACCGACGAGTCATCATGCTCAAATGATCATCTGCAGTCTGAAGTCTACAAAACTGGAGAGGATCCTTATGCTGATCCAAAACATCCTAAGCCAATAGCACGCGTTCACTTTAATTTACCAACAACTGAAAATTGCAAAAGTGAAATTTCATGTTCTACTGAATCCAACGAAATTTTTATTCCGATGGAACAAACAGTCGAACCAATTAGCCCAGCCGATCTTGAAACAAACATGGGAGCCCCATCAACATCAAAGGTAATTAGTAACCGCTGTTTCTGTCCCATCGACCCAACTGTGCAGTCAACTTACTCGATTGATCATCGACATACTATCATTGTCCCAACAACATTCGAAATAAATGGCACCAGTTTTGTAGATCCGATAGTCGAATCAACTCAAACAAAGGATCAAAGCCGCTTCTTGAAACCACCAGTAGTATTGCATTCCATTTTGGATGCAGAATTAGCTAAACAACGTGCTGAGAAAGTTGACAAAGAAATTCTTGAAGATTTTCTGTCCTTAATTAAAGGAAACAGAACAAACGAAACTGATGAGAATTTGCTTTCTGCTCTAAAATTTCCCACTACAAAAGCAAATTATAATTATAATATATCTGAAAGTGAAAGTACTAGTGAAAGGGTCCCCATTTTAAGAAATAACTCCATAAATCAGGGCAATTGTAGCCTTGCCATTAAAGTTTTTGTTGCCGCCGTTATTCTAATTATAATTGCTGTAATTGTGTACTTAGTGAATACTTAACTAGTCTTGAATTATTCAGCACCGTTAATAGATATTTATTTGAGGTGTCGAATGAAATTAGACGCATTGCATGCACAACACAACTAATCACGACATTAAGAATTTAATCGGTAGCCTCGTCAATTCCTTTTTTTCGACACTTTCACTCATGACCCTCCATACATTCTATCTGTATGAATGAATAGTAGTTTAATTTCCTGGCACAACACATAAAATGAAGCGATTTACCTTTTAGCACACATGCACTTCATTTTACAGATACTAATTAAATTGTACACTAATTTCGTTTCAATTTTTGTTCTTTACTATATGCAATGAAATGTCTAAAATTCAATAAAAATGTATAAATTCAATAAAATATAAAAATAAACTCCGTAATAAAGTCAATATCTGCCTAACTTCCAGTCTGATCTATCTCTCTTACATTCATTCTGTCTCTACTTGGCCTTCAAATGCATTTGCGGGAAAGACTCACTAGATTTGTAGGAGAATCAGTGCGC
The DNA here is from genome assembly GCA_023373905.1 of Rhizoglyphus robini. Classification (NCBI taxonomy): domain Eukaryota; kingdom Metazoa; phylum Arthropoda; class Arachnida; order Sarcoptiformes; family Acaridae; genus Rhizoglyphus; species Rhizoglyphus robini. Next base: position 30,869 of record JAKIJQ010000282.1, on the reverse strand, counting down.
GCGCACAAATATTAATTACATTAATCTTCTCTTTCGGGGGTGATAAACTGCAAAGGCATCTCTCTCTGCAATACCAACGAGAGATATTAGTTCATGTGTCCTTCACGTTCTCTCACAAGAACATTCGTTAAATTTGTTTTCGAGCTACACTCGCATCTTGAGTTTGTTTTCACACGACCGCATACACGCGTTTTGGTAAGTTGGAAAGTTTGAAAATATCCTATGTAATTCTAATTGAATTACAATTGACAGAAACAACTCTCAATTGTATTGCAATGGAATCGATTGACTTGCAAAAAGCAGCAGAAAAAAGTCATCTCAAACAATTTCCAACGACTTGCCTACTAGCAGTGAAGAAGCTATTGAACAGACTTTGGAAATGGAGCTTCCTGACATTCCAGAGAAAGCAGTCGCGAATCGGAATGGCCTTGAAAGTGACAAAGCTCATAAAGGCTGCCGTCTCAATGTACCGGATGAAGCACTCACTTCACTCGAGAGTTCTCTTGAGAACACCATTGTGAAACTATCCACATTAGACAATGCATGTGACAAACCTAACGCTCCATCATCGAGACGCCGTGAACCACAGTTCTCAATAAATTTGATGGAAGTGGAAGATCCAGCGGAGAGTTTCCGTGAGCGAATAATAAACTGGTTCTGTCAAAACGTGTGCACTCTTGGCTCTCGTTGTGGATGGTTGCTCGTGTATGTCATACTCATGATGGGCATGACTTTTCTAATATATGTTATTCAAAAGATTATTGAATGGATTGAACAATTTTAGGATATTCTCTGTAAGACAATAGCACAGTTGCTCGATCGAAAAAAAATGATGTATTTATTGAATTAACAAATGACATTTAGATTACTTTCCTCAAATGTTCTTTCCCTGCTTGTCCACTGTACTGCACAACTTAGCCTTAACTTAGCAACATTTATATCACAAATACACTCATATCGATCTCAATAAAGTTATTTGTAGTTTTTAATTGGTGTCGTTTTATTTGGTTAATATTTAACAAGTGACCACAGTGGGTATTTGTACAGACTAGTGCGGTCAATGACCACACATTCGGACAGTACAGTTTGATTCTTTAAATACAACTTGAGCCTTAATCGCTCAATTACAACTGTTCTATTTTTAGCGGGATGAAGTTCGAAGAACGAAATCAAAGTTTTATATATTTAGACTGTCTGCCCGTCCAGCTTCATCTCGCTACTTTCGGAGTTTTTTGTAATGTGTTTGTTTACGCAAACACACTTTAGTAAGTCCCTTGTACTTGAAGTTGTTTACTGCTGAAGCTTAGTTGTGTCGAAAATTGTAAAGTACGTTTAGTGTACAGTGTTTGTTATGTACTATTTGGTAATATATGAAAAAAGAAAAAGAAAAAACTTTCAATTGGGCGCACTACTACGAGTTCGTACGAACTACTGAATTGCAAAATGTTTCAATTGAACTCGACAAGTAGAAAAAGTCGTGGCCCATGTCTGAATTTTTAAGCACACACACACACACACACACACACACACACACACACACACACACACACACACACACACACACACACACACACACACACACACACACACACACACACTCATAAATTGTCTGACGTACAGCCTGGTGTAAGTAAATCAAAGTGGAGATATATGTCAGTAGACATGCAGACACATACTACCATAAAAGTGATGAAGCACAAATGAGGTTTAACCAAAAGACTGGGGCAGATTTGCATGGCATCACATTGTCCTTTGGCTTTTTTTCAAGTTAATTTATTGATATCTAATTTAATTTTATCTTTCTTTTGGGTAAATTAACAGGCACATAAATAATAACGGGAGCACTCTCTCTCTCTCTCTCTCTCACTCTCTCTCTCTCTCTCTCTCTCTCTCTCTCTCTCTCTCTCTCTCTCTCTCTCTCTCTTGCAGAACGTGTGCTCATCGACTCTATCAAGATGATCCATCACCACATTTACGACTAGTATTATTTATCTTTTAATTTAACATTATATTTTTGTACATAATTTAGCATCTCCCCAAATTTATGTAATTTTATTACATTGTACACATGTCCCTACGGATTGATCAGTATGCCGTGCTTGTTGGCACCTCACCAAAGGTGAGCGGCTCCCTTTGTTTGTTTACGAATAAAGTTGTTCCATCTCTCTCTCTCTCTCTCTCTCTCTCTCTCTCTCTCTCTCTCTCTCTCTCTCTCTCTCTCTCTCTCTCTCTCTCTCTCTCTCTCTCTCTCTCTCTCTCTCTCTCTCTCTCTCTCTCTCTCTCTCTCTCTCTCCTCTCTCTCCCTCCCTCTCCCCCCTCTCTCTTCTCTCTCTCTCTCTCTCTCTCTCTCTCTCTCTCTCTCTCTCTCTCTCTCTCTCTCTCTCTCTCTCCCCTCTCCTCTCTCTCTCTCTCTCTCTCTCTCTCTCTCTCTCTCTCTCTCTAACCAGAATCTCTCAGTCTGAATTATTCTTTGCTACTTGTATTACCTCGGATCATATCGGATGGAGCGATATTTAATACCTCGCGTCACCCTCACTGTTGCCTATGTCGTGCAATGTAAATTGACACAAAAAGTGCTAATGCATTCAGTTATTTATCATGATGCAGAGGAAGGTGTGGTCTATTAAATGACCATTCTCTTTGTGATTCTAAATGTGATTTAAATGTGTTTTATATGTAAGCGAACCATTCGAATTTCACAGAAAAATCTGCACAAAACAACTAAAAAATAAAATTAGAAATTGAATAAAAATAACAAAATATGTACATGTAGATGTACTAGTTTGTTTCCATTATTTGATTAAATTAAATCAATTTAAATAGTGACAATTTTTGTATGGTGCTACTAAAACATTCATCTAATGTTGTTTATTGCCCCAATAAACAAACCTCATGACTTTAAAATTTCATAACAAAACGCAGCAAGCCTGACAGTAATGGCGGTGCCTCCCGAAGGGTAGATTCCAAGACTGTCTGACTAAACCATTAAGACAGATTTGTACTCGTCTTACGGGTGGGCAAAGCGATTTATATCTTCTGACTAGACTAAGGAGAAGAAGTAAAAAGAGCGGAGCAACGAAAACGCGACGAGTGAATCGTGTCTGTCAAAAGAGACTGAACTTGCAACCGGGCTCTTTTTGTGATCTGAGTTGGATGCGACTGCCTGCAGTCAATGTCGAGTCAAATTTGTGTTCGGATGCACTGCTTTATTTGTGCATACGTCCTGAAAACATCGTTCCCTCGTCATTCGACAATAACGTCCGACATTTGCTTTCATTCTTTATTATCTTGCAACTCTTTCACCTTGTCCAGTCCCAAGTAAATAATTATTGTAAAAAAACTAATTTGACATATCGAACTGCTAATTAGGGTGTGGATTTGTTTATTTAACCATAGCATTGCACAACTAAAATGCAAGATCCATCTACTAGATTTAATTCTGAGCACGACTATCTGATGGGATTGACTCAATTGGGACCACCATTTCCAGTAGCATCTCCCAGGGATGCTACTCGTCCAAACTGGCTTAACGGGTACAGCTATGTTTCTAATGGTCGTACCCAGCGAAGCTATCAACCGTACCCTCGTATACAGCCCGGTTTTGAACTACATGACAAGAATCAGCGTAGCTATTTTCAGATCGGGCGTAATGAACGAAGTGTTGTTCCTTACGAGCGCTATTGTGAACAAGAAAACAGCAACAAGCCTAGCCATTACCGAGGCCAGGGCGATAACCTAGTGGAACAATCAAATGTTCCTTGTCCAAGCGCAGCAGAAGAAGTTCAACGACAGAATGAAGCGAATCCACGAGGCATGGGCACGGCTTCTAGGGATGACGACTACATGTCCTGCCACTGCAGTTCACGAACATTGAAAATGCTATACTCGATAATAGCTTTTGCGTTTTTCACCGTGTTTGTTATTGGCTTAATTGTCATTACCAGACAGAGTGAAATTCGGAACGAGATTGCAGAGTATCATATGCAAGTTAAGATTGTCCTTTATCTTGTAGTCGTGATCTGCACAATCGGCATGGCTAAGCTTTGTTGCAGAGACAAGTCAAATTGATAAGCCTCATAGATAAAACTAAAATGTGTGTGTGTGTGTGTGTGTGTGTGTGTGTGTGTGTGTGTGTGTGTGTGTGTGTGTGTGTGTGTGTGTGTGTGTGTGTGTGTGTGTGTGTGTGTGTGTGTGTGTGTGTGTGTGTGTGTGTGTGTGTGTGTGTGTGTGTGTGTGTGTGTGTGTGTGTGTGTGTGTGTGTGTGTGTGTGTGTGTGTGTGTGTGTGTGTGTGTGTGTGTGTGTGTGTGTGTGTGTGTGTGTGTGTGTGTGTGTGTGTGTGTGTGTGTGTGTGTGTGTGTGTGTGTGTGTGTGTGTGTGTGTGTGTGTGTGTGTGTGTGTGTGTGTGTGTGTGTGTGTGTGTGTGTGTGTGTGTGTGTGTGTGTGTGTGTGTGTCACTCGCTATCTCAATAAAGTCACTTGTAGTTGCAATTTTTCTTTTGTTTTTTTATTTGGTTATTATTGTGACAATTAATGTAATAAATAATATGAAAATTTTAAAATCTGTATGTTAAGTTTAAATTACAAGTGATCTTACAAATTTAATTAATGCAAATTGACACTAGCCTGTATTTAATAGAAATATAAAGATCAAAGGTTAATAAAAGAGACTAATCAAACGTTTTCTTTCTTCAAACTCTACAGCGCTCTACTTCATTTATCTTCTTTTTCTATTGAATTCGAAAAATGAAGAGAACCATCAAAAGTAGCATTACAACAAGCCCCACATTGCCGATAACAGTCAGAACGAGCTTGATGTTTAGCCAAATGAACTTCAAACCGACAAAATCAATTTTCTGTACCACACGAACAATCATTTTACGATTGACGAACACCAAAGCGTAGACCAAATAGACAAAAACAACGAAATATACTGCGAAAACGATCGGGCGAGGCACAGCAAAGTTGTTCTCGTCAGTCTTTCGGGGCGTTGGAATTAGAGCGTTGGTTGCATGATCGTTGTCATCTTTAATACTGCCAAGTTCGAGGAAAGTCACAGCCGAACAAGTGCTCTCCTTGTCCGACATCTCAAGATCTATACTGAAGAATTCATCTTCATCGCTCGACACTGAATATGCTTCGTTGATGGCAGCCATTGTTGTTGTTCTCGAGTGAAACACAGTTTGAACAATCGAATGCCAAACGCAACGATTTAAATAGCCACACGAAGGAGTCAGTTAGTAATACAAACTAACCAATAGAGAAACGAGAAAGGAGCTTTAGAAGTCAGTCACCTGAGGTCATTAGAGAAGTAGTGAGCAATTATGGGTACAAGTCGGTGACGGTAACGAAAACCATCCACCTAAGAAGAGTTCAATTAGTGAATGACCTACGTCCCTTAACTAATACCCCTGACCGTGCTGTCAATGGCCAGCGGCAATTGGCCACTCGTGTTTAACTTGAACAATTAAAGCAGTCCAATTTTCTCAGCGATTCGGTTCGATAACGCCAACACACACATTCGTAGATTGTGATCGGTCAACCGGCTCAATGAACCAAGAATTGGCACAATCTGATTCTTCCAAACGTGAGAAAATGAAAAAGGCAAGCCCGTGCCAGACAAAAAAGATCTATCATTGAAGCAATTTGCAGCGAGTGACCACCGTCCGTAACTAATCCCTCTGTCTAAATTTAGAATACACAACTAAAGTTGAACTATAAGTCAGTCACCTGAAGACAAAAGGGTTACAGAGGCAAATTATGTGAACAAGTCGGAGTAAGTAACCATGACCATCCACCAGAGAAGAGTCCAATTAGTGATCGTAATCGATCAATCGGCTCAATGAACCAAAAATAAGCACAATTAGTTTGACTATGATTCATCCATGACATGTCCGTACCAGGCAAAAAACACAATTGAAACAAATTAGCGAGTGATCACCGTCCGTAACTAAGCTAAGAATACACAACTCAATTTGAACAATTAGAGCAGTCCGATTTTCTCATCGATTCGGTTCGAAAACGCTAACACACTTGAGTAAACCGCTAGGGAGCCAAATTAATATAAATCTTGTTAAACTTTACTTTGAGTTTACTCTTTGATTTGAAGGAATTTGGTTTAATTTAAAATTGAATTAAACAAAAAAAATGTTTTTATTGAAAGTGTAATAAATAATAATTAATACTAGTTAATGTATGTTTGTGTATTACATTGTGTAATGCATTATAATTAAAAAGAGATACTTCTTTTGATTATCAATTATTTGTGTTTTTATCTTCCGTTTTCAAAGATTTTCGTTGTCCGTTTTGTCCGCCAGTCCATTACCATCTTGCCCAATCAGTACATGTTGCTTCTCTCTTCATTATCAACCTGGAACTTTAAGAAAAAGCCCGCCATGGTGCCAATGAAGAAAAAGTAGCCCATAACAAGAACTTCTTCTAGATGGGCATTGAACCAACCATGTGCGACATCCCAAGTTTGCACAATCACTACCTTGATGTAGGTGATAGTTCCAGGGCCATTTATGTAATAATCGCATACACCGGCAAAGGTAGTGATAAACACCAGGACAAGTACGACACTCAAAATCGGTCGCTCAACAGGGAAACGTTTCTTCTCTTGCACACGTCTACGATTGCCAACCATTCGGAACTCAGCGGTTAGCACTTGGATAGTGACCGGGACGCTGGCGATTTCATCCATTTTGATCGTTACTTGAGAATTCTGCTGATTGGTCATCTTGAAGTGAAGCGACTTGCTTTGCGAATGGTCAAACACTGAATGCTCTTCGGGGGGTTGTGTGCAGTTAGTGTGTAGACTCAATGATAATTGGGCAACATAGATGAATAAGTCTCGACAATATCCACTGACTTGACTGACAGGTCTGTCTGTCTGACAAGCTAAGGAGAAAGCGGCAGCGTGAGACAGTGGAGAAGGTAAACTGGTTTGGACGTTCTCTATTCACACACACACACACACACACACACACACACACACACACACACACACACACACACACACACACACACACACACACACACACACACACACACACACACACACACACACACACACACACACAAGAACTAGTCAACGCCACTTTCGAATGCTTCACTGAATATTTGAGAGTGTCTCCGACGTGGCGGAAAATATAAGAACTCATCGACGAATAGGACGCCATCCAGTGTTCAAGATTCAAACAAATTTTAATGAATTTTATTCAACGACAAAAGATGTCGTTGCAGTAACCGATTCAGTCATGTTGAGTTAGTTACGTCTAGTCGATCTCGCTCGGAAAGTAGAAGCCCCCCATCAAAACAGCCATTAACGGCGAACTCTTTTCTCGCGCACCTTAGTACAAACACTTACACGACTAACATAATGACTCTGCCAAAAATAACTCAAACTAAACTGGAAGACCACTCCGCCGACCACAATGTACAGCCACAACTCTCTAAGGTTGGGACAATACCCGTCATTGTCAAAATGAGCATCACAATAAACCTTTGGAGGATCACATAATTTGGATGCGCATATAGTGTCCGACACACTCATTAAATATACTTAACTCGCTCACACTAAGACTCTCGCATCCAGTACGTTCGGATCTCTCTGCTTGTCTTGCTCCGTCTCTCAACTCTCTAGTCTCTTCTCACTTCTCGTGTTTTCACAATTCCAGTACACACTAGCCCAGCCAAGGATGCACTCTTTCAAGGTTCCAAAAAGCCAAACCCAAGCCAAATTCGTTTGAAATGCGCGAAACAAACCGAAAATTGCCTCAGGGTAATGAAGCCCGCAATTTGGAAATATCAGAAGGCAAACAAGGTCGCGATACTTTTCAACGTGAATATGTTGCTCGTGTGGCTTCAATTTGCTTCAAGAAATTGAAAATCTCAGTTTCCGATGCGGCAAGTATTCAAGCTAATGTTCGATTGATGAGTGTTGTACTGTCTCGTGCACCTCTCGATGTGTCCTCTAATGGGGCACATCACAACTGTCTCAATGGCCCACACGAGCACACACATTCAATGACTGACACAATCCAACAGAATAGACCCATGACTAGTGTTCGATTGATGAGTGTTGTACTGTCTCGTGCACCTCTCGATGATTCCTCTAATCGCTCACATCATTACCACTGTTTCAATGGCCAACACGAGCACACACACACAATGACTGACACAATCCAACAGAATAGATCCATGACTAGTGTTCGATTGATGAGTGTTGTACTGACTCGTGCACCTCTCGATGTGTCCCCCAATCGCTCACATCATTACCACTGTTTCAATGGCCAACACGAGCACACACATTCAATGACTGACACAATCCAACAGAATAGACCAATGACTAGTGTTCGATTGATGAGTGTTGTACTGTCTCGTGCACCTCTCGATGTGTCCCATAATGGGTCACATCACCACTGTCTCAATGGCCAACATGAGCACACACCAAATGACTGACACAATCCAACAAGAATAGATCCATGACAAGTGTTCGATAGAATAGTGTTGTACTGTCTCGTGCACCTCTTGATGTGTCCCATAATGGGTCACATCACCACTGTCTCAATGACAAACACGAGCACACACACACAATGACTGACACAATCCAAAAGAATAGTCCGTGACTTGCCATCAATGGCAGAGTGCACTGCTCGGCCTCATTCACCTCTTATAATCATATAAATTTATGTTTCAATTAACATATATCAATTTCCCAAATAGACCCACTGACTGGCTTGGCCCGTGTCTTCGCTCCTGCTTCACCTCCAATCACTCATCAGGATCGTGTTCCCATGATTGATCGCATTGAATCGGCACGAACTTTTGATCAAGAACTCGAACCTGTTGGATCGAACTGTACCATCATGTGAACTCGGCAGTTAATTTTCACTTCAAACTGTTCAACTGCTGGCACTCTCTATTTGACATCATCTAACGTCATCTTCTCACCAAATCATGATTGCAACATCTCTTAAGTACTTAATGTTGTGCATACCGTAAAATCCTAATAAGCGCCGCATTCGATTAAGCGCCGCATTCAAATAATCGCCGCAGCCAGAGCCTGTTCAAATTAATAAGCGCCGCATTCAAACAAGCGCCGCACTTTTAAATTTATGTTAAATTTTAGTATTTTGTAATGTAATTTCATTAAAAAATCATCAAAGTTTGAGTAAAACAATGAAAAAGATTTCCAAATTAATAAACGCCGCATTCAATTAAGCGCCGCATTCAAATAATCGCCGCATCAGTGCCAGTTGAAATTAATAAGCGCCGCGGCCTGTTTGAGATTTTACGGTAATTCTTCTTTTTTGTCCTATTATTCAAACTTCTACAACATGAACCAATCACTGGACCACACCAATAAGTTTACAATTTATTTAGTTTTCTTAATTGTGTTGTTCAATGTACACTTTAAGCTCTTATCTTTTTTGCTTAACCGCTTTTCTTTTCTTGTTTTATTTCTCTTTTTATCTCGCATTCCTTCTAGTCAATTATATTAACATTAACAACTCACCTTCTCAATATGCTTAATGTAACTTTAATAAACGTGATTTAATTTTAAAAAAGACAATTTATGCCATACATTTGCAATAATAAAATTAAAATACAATGTCTTTATCAAACCATTTGTACTATGTGAGTCAAAATGATCAAAGAAAAAGTGTCATACATTCTAGTTTGTATTTGTCCAATTCGTTACAAGGTCGTTTGGATAATGTTTCTTTGACACATGGCATGGAACATAAAATGTGGCAAGTTTTATGAAAACGGCATTTTGTCTGGCATGGGATTTGAGGTAATGGATTGATTCGAGAATGTACCAGGAATGCAAGAAGAATCCTTTGGATCACCGTGTCTGGGTAAGGTTGGCAAAAACTCCGCATCGGCTCTGATTCGGAGACAACGCACAGTTCCAATTCTTTCGGGATACATTCTCTCGAACTCATCACACATAGTTCCAGTCTCATCGAGAATGATCAACCGATCGTTGGTGGCCAGTTGACGTAGGACTTCGCGTTGACGGAGATCTGCTTCTGTCAGCTTCACTGTGGTGTCCTCCTGGCCGAAGTTGTCCCACTTTGGAACGCCACTACCAACCGGTGGTGTACTCACCCACTCTTGCACGGAAGGGGAGCTTTTGACTTTTTCTTTTACGAGCGTAAGTTTCGGCAAGTTCAAAAACGGACTAAATAAACCGATGAGCATCAAGATGAAAGTGGATAAGACTAGTATTCCACCGAGCACCAGGCCACAGTCCAATTTGATCGATTTTTCTTTCTTCTTCTTCTTTTGAACTCGTCTTGGCATCGCCATGGTTAATTCGGTTAGGGATACAAAAGTACAAGACTTAACAATGTCTTCTCTTGTTCGTGTCTCGTTTGCGTCTGAAAGCTTATTTTGGTTTGAGTGGTCAGTCTAGACTGGGCGACCACATTCGGTCTCAGAATTGTCACTTAGTGGACATCGCGAATAAATGTAAATTTCCATAGACTCAATGCACGGAGACTGGACTGGTTGACATATTTATGGGTTTGAGAGGTCAGTCTAGACAAGGCGACCACATTCGATCTAAGAATAGTTCGAACTAGCCCACTGATGGTGTCTCGATACATTGAAGCATGTTTAATTGGTTCTCGATTCGTGTTCTGTGTTTGTGTCTTGATTGCGTCTGAAAGCTCATCTTGGTCAGATTGCTTTGTTCACTTATCCTGAGTGCCCGACTTTGTCACTTAGTGGATATCGCGAACAAAAGAAAATTATCTTACATTAGTTCAAAGTGTATGGAGACGTCCATTTGGATTTGGACATGTTTATGGGTTTGAGTGCTCAGTCTAGACAGTGTGGCCACTATCGGTCTAAATATAGTTCCACAAAATCACACCACCACTGAGGTTGTCTCTATCCAATGAAGCATATCTAATTGGGTCCGTTCTCGTATAAATGCATTTACCCTTACATGAATACGAATTCATTCCTTGCTGAACCAACCTAGTGAAAACATGAATCAAAAAGAGTGTTTCGAACTTCGCGAACTTCGTAACAAGCAAGCTCCGAGTCATGAGGGGCCGCCAAAACCTCGGAAACGACTGGAGTCACCAGAACAACAAGCGTCACAAGAGTCAAACAACAGTCAACTAGATGTGACCGATGGTGATGAGAATGGAGAAGAAAGTGTGGAAAGCGATTACATCTATTACATTTACGAGTTCGATGTGCGAGATCATCGCCATTGGTCGGATAAAATGTGTCGTTATTTGACTTTCGCCACATTGGCCTTCATCTTAATCTTAGTTGCATTGTTTTAGCTGGCGTGTTTTTATGTTTTTTTCTTTACAGATTTTGAAAAAACTGTATACGAATACCCACCACTAGCGCCACGTTACATACATGTTCCCCTACCAAAAGAAGTGCCAAAAGAACCCTTGTAATTGGTCATTTACATTTTGGTAGTAATGCACGACGCCATTTGGCACGCTATGAGGATTCGAAATGAGTATTCGAAATACACTAATTTCCTTTTATCTCACGTGTCCTTTGACTCTATGTTTCCTAAATTTGAGCAAGATCTCTGCAAATGAACTAGAAATTTTAGATTTGTCCTTTTCGGCGTTTTGACGCTATCCTTCTGGTAAGTTTTGATTCACTAAAGTTCCAGTCAACTCGTACTCACACATTTCGAATATTTTCACCTTAAGCTCTTTTATTCATTTGCATGTTCTGACAATAATCTTTCACTTCTGTGTAACATTTATTTGTAATTTCTGATTGACATAATAAAGTTTTTTTTGTCCAAGCGTTGACTTATTTCTGTTCATTTCATACACCTCAGGTAAATGATGTTAAGTGAATTGACTTTCTCTTGTCTTAGTAACATTTCGTGTAAACTGTCAGCTGTGTCTGGCAAGCAAAGTCCACACGGCTACTTTGACAGTTTGTAGAAATCTACCAGCATAAGTTTACAGAGGGGCATGTCCTCAGCACCAACGCTAGCATTTAGTTCATTTTCCTATCTTAATGTTAAGTTCAGTGCTGATGACAATTTTACTTCATAGTCACAATCATAGGAATAATCACTTTTTATTAAAGAAAATTAAAAATGACGTAGCGAGCTCAGCAACCAAATCTCTCTATTATACAACATTCCTTCTATCTTCGTTCATCATCGGCCTCTCTCTCTCTCTCTCTCTCTCTCTCTCCTCTTCTCTCTCTCTCACTCTCTCTCTCTCTCTCTCTCTCTCTCTTCTCTCTCTCTCTCTCTCTCTCTTGCCACGTGCACATCGGCTCCTGCATTTTTGCCTTCTCTCGGTGGCAGTTGCACGAATCTACCTATCTATCCTACATTAATCGAAGCAGCCAAAGCTTCCTGAACATTCTGGTGTGCATCTTACACGTGTTCCATTGATCTACAAAACGATAACACGAAAAAACGAGATTTCCAAACTTCCTCAACAACCGCACATAGTGTTTTGAGTCTTCTCGGCCTTCGTTACGTTTTTCACTCCCATCAACGATTGGATTCGAACTCTGCCACCCCACCAGCTACTTTTCCCACTAAACTCGTGAATGTTCGTGGTGTATCTTATCTGATAAGCCAAGATCTCTATTTTTTGTCCGTTTGTTTTGGTCTGTCGTGCTGCTTGGTGTCTGTTGTGCATGCGTGCGCTCATTGCGTGAGCTGAATTTACACGATGTCGGTACTTGTTGATTGTCCCGTTCCTGGCTGTAGTAGCCGTTTGAAGGGGGAACGCGGTATACAGAATCACGTGTCTCAATGGATGTCAACATGTCCTGATCATCTTGAATATCGAGAGCGTGAATGATTACAGAAGGCATCCAAGAAAGGCCAGCGTCGGGTGCCACCGCCACCGCCTCCAGCACCTTCAGCACCAACACCATCATCACCATCTCGACCAGTAACGCTTCTCCCACTCGTGAGTCATTTATCTCCGGGTTTGCTTCCTCATCCACCAGCCGCACCTTTGATCGTTGACACACAGCAACCAACAACATCTTCGTCAGTCCAATGTCCTCATTGTTTACAATCCTTCGAAAGTCAACGCGCACTCAATGCTCACCTGCCCTCTCATCCTATTCAAATTAACGACGCGAGAGTGGCCAGATATCAAGCAACTCACGGAACACAGGAGACCGATAATCCCGGTGATAACCTTGCATCCGTTCGATCGATACGTGAATCTCTCTCGAACGAGTGCAATATTTGGTACAACGTTTTCGACACGCTTCACAATAACTTTGAACAGTTTGGTTCCGAATACTTTGACGCAAAATTCTGCTAGTTCCAGAAGTTCCTCTTTGAGGCAACCGAACGTCTTCCCGGTCCCGTACATCCTGCGGTCAAATATTACCGCAAGCGGCAGAAAAAGAAGGAAAACAACAATAACGTAAATGCCAAATACTCCCGCTCAACCAATTCTGAACGTGCAGCTAAGAACGCACGAAAGCGCCGTCATCAGCAATACCGCTACGAACTGGCCCAGTACAAGTACGAATACCAAAGAAGGAAGATAGTTCAAGAGATCCTGTCTGGCAAGTCCAAGGGTGCTTGCCAAATCCCGATTGAGAGCCTCCAGGACCACTTCAAGTCTATATTCGAAACGAGCAACGATCGAAAGCTTGACCATTACCCTTCCTGTGATACCAGAGAGGATGTCACCGTGTCCATCGACGATGTTAATTGTGCAATAAGATCAATAAGTATCGATAAGTTGGTTTTTTAGTTTTGTGTTTTTTTTTTTTCTCTTTTTCCTTTACCACTTTTTTTTTCTTCCTACATCTAAAAAAGCACCTTTCTATCCGAAGTAAAGTGGGAGTAAAAGTGTTATAATTATGGGTAGGGTTAAATGTTTCGTTAGATTATTAATCCTTCCTTTTTATTTTTTTTTTTTTCCCCCCCCCCTTTCCCCCCCCCTCCCCCTTTTTCCCCTCTATTTTTACTCTTAATAATTCCCTTTGTTTATTTTAAAAGGCCATGTTAAATGGGCCCCCCCCCCCCCCCCCCCCCCCCCCCCCCCCCCCCCCCCCCCCCCTCCCCTCCCCCTTCCTCCCCCCCCCCCCTCCCCCCCCCTCCCTCTCCCCCCTTCTCTCCCCCCCCCCCCCCCCCCCCCTCCCCTCTCTCTCCACACCCCCCCCCCCCCCATAATAAGGATTGATTTTATATTACCCCCCTTTCCTCCTCCCCTTTCACACCATTCCCCCCCCTCCCCCCTCCCCTCCCCCCCTTTTTTCTTTTTCCTCTTCTCCCCCCCCCCCACCCACCCCCCACCCCCCCCTTCTTCCCTCTTCTTTTCTTCCCTTCTTCCCCCTCCTCTTCTCTTTTCCCTTCTTTTTTTTTTTTTTCCTTTACAATAATTTTTAAAATTTAATTTAATTAAAAAATTAAAACTTTTTTTAAATTTTATAATTAATTTTCACTCACAACAACTTTACAAACAACCACTTAACCCACTCGGTTCTTTTTTTTTTTTCTTTTCTTTATTTTTTTTTTTTTTTTTTTTTTTTTTATTTCCCCCCCTTTCCTTTTCTTTTTCTTTTTTTCTTTTTTCTTCTCCTTTCTCTCCTTTTTTTTTTTTTTTTTTTTTTTTTTTTTTTTTTTTTTTCTTTATTTTTCTATTTTTTTTTCCTACTCTATTTTTCTTCTTTTTTTTAATTTTTTTTTTTTCTCCCTTTCCCTTTTTTCAACAACAATTCTTACATCCAACTTTACCTTCTTCCCCCCCCCCCCACACCACTCCATTGGAAGAGCCCGTACGATATTGTTTAGCTCACTCGGATTCCAATATGTTCCAGACCTATTGGGTTGGAGGTAAACCCGAAGAAAGATTTCAACATAAAGAAAGGCATAAATGGCCTAGCACCATGATCATTAAAAAATGTTATAACATTAGATATTAAGTGTATATGAAGTAAGTGATTCGGTACCTCGGCCATACTATCAATGACGAATTCATCTTCGACGAGGCGATTGTTGCCAATTTCAAGGAATGTGCCAAGAACTTGGAAGTCTCGCCATTGCTCAAACGGGACCAAAAATTGAACATATTCAATCAATACGTATTGCCTAAATTGGTGTTCCCTTTACAAGCTGCACCTCTTCGCAAGGTCAAGAAGGAAACTCTCCGACTGCTGGACAAGATAATTCGCACCAGTGTTAAGGACATTATTGGCCTGCCCGTACACACATCAAGGAGTATGATTTACTCGTCAAGGAAGTTTCGTGGCCTGGGCATGATCAACTGCGAATGGGAGTTTCTCCTCCAACACTTCGCGATGGCCAAACGTCTATCCACAGTTCCCGACGGGCTTTTTCAGGACATTTATGATTGCGAACAAGAAATGGCCATCTGTAAAAAAGAGCTTGGCGCCTTATGTGATCCAGCAGTCCAACTCGAGGGTCACACTGCACGACAACTACGAAATGCAATGCGTGATCAAGCATTCGCTAAATGGTGCTCCCAACAGTGGCAAGGTTGCGGAGTAGAACATTTCAAAGAATATCCCAAAGGCAATGCCTTCGTATACGACAAGAACACCCTGTCCGGATCCAAATGGACAGCGGCCATCAAGCTGAGCGTTGGTTACGCCAACATGTTGGGAGTTCCCGGCGTGATTCAAAATTTGGCTCAGGCATCGAACCTTTGCCGCCGTTGCACTACTGCAACCCGTAAAGAGATTGAAACCCCTGGATACGTCCTCGGTGCCTGTAGCTTTAACGACGAACGACGCACTCAACGCCACAACAAGGTCAAGGAGTCACTGGCGGCTCTACTTCGCGCTAAAGGTTTCAGATGTGTGGTCGAGCCTCACTGCAAGGATGGAGATGGTGCTAATCGTTTCGTGGACATCTTAGCATGAAAAAAAACTCGGACAAAGTGTACATCATTGAACAACTGTTCGTTGGGAGTCGAATAGTGATGTTTGGAAGGATGTTCAAGAAGAGAAGGATCAAATCTACAGGAGTTGTTACGACGACCTGTGTGGGAAATACCCAATAATCCAGAATCGAGACTGCGAGGTCATAGGATTGTGGATGGGTGCACGAGGGACAGTGAGTACCCAGATGGTTGAGTTCTTTGAACATTTCCATTTGGATAAGAAAGCTCTACCTGAAATTGCCGAGACAGTTCTATCATATCCAGTTCGAATGATACATTTCCACATTTATGCTTATGCACACTCACACATTGGTCGTTTTAGACAACCTTCATATACCAAATTCTCATTGGAAACAGACACAGACACACACTCACACTCACACATTGGTCGTTTTAGACAACCTTCATATACCAAATTCTCACTGGAAACAAACACACACTCTCACTCAAACATTGGTCGTTTTAGACAACCTTCATATACCAAATTCTCATTGGAAACAGACACAGACACACACTCACACTCACACATTGGTGGTGTAAGACAACCTTCATATACCAAATTCTCATTGGAAACAGACACAGACTCACACTCACACTGAGACACACTCACACATTGGTCGTTTTAGACAACCTTCATATACCAAATTCTCATTGG
Source organism: Rhizoglyphus robini (assembly GCA_023373905.1). NCBI lineage: Eukaryota > Metazoa > Arthropoda > Arachnida > Sarcoptiformes > Acaridae > Rhizoglyphus > Rhizoglyphus robini. The sequence goes on along the minus strand of JAKIJQ010000282.1, from coordinate 14,317 downwards.
AAACAAACACACACTCTCACTCACACATTGGTCGTTTTAGACAACCTTCATATACCAAATTCTCATTGGAAACAGACACAGACACACACTCACACTCACAAATTGGTCGTTTTAGACAACCTTCATATACCAAATTCTCACTGGAAACAAACACACACTCACACTCACAAATTGGTCGTTTTAGACAACCTTCATATACCAAATTCTCATTGGAAACAAACACACACTCTCACTCACAAATTGGTCGTTTTAGACAACCTTCATATACCAAATGGTCATTGGAAGCAAACACACACTCACACTCACACATTGGTCGTTTTAGACAACCTTCATATACCAAATAATCATTGGAAACAGACACAGACACACACTCACACTCACACATTGGTCGTTTTAGACAACCTTCATATACCAAATGGTCATTGGAAGCAAACACACACTCACACACACACATTGGTCGTTTTAGACAACCTTCATATACCAAATGGTCATTGGAAGCAAACACACACTCACACTCACACATTGGTCGTTTTAAACAACCTTCATATACCAAATTCTCATTGGACACAGATACACACACACACACACACTCACACATTGGTCGTTTTAGACAACCTTCATATACCAAATTCTCATTGGAAACAAACACACACTCTCACTCACAAATTGGTCGTTTTAGACAACCTTCATATACCAAATTCTCATTGGAAACAGACACAGACACACACTCACACTCACAAATTGGTCGTTTTAGACAACCTTCATATACCAAATTCTCATTGGAAACAGACACAGACACACACTCACACTCACAAATTGGTCGTTTTAGACAACCTTCATATACCAAATTCTCATTGGACAAACACACACTCACACTCACACATTGGTCGTTTTAGACAACCTTCATATACCAAATTCTCATTGGAAACAGACACAGACACACACTCTCACTCACAAATTGGTCGTTTTAGACAACCTTCATATACCAAATTCTCATTGGACACAGACACACACACACACTCACACATTGGTCGTTTTAGACAACCTTCATATACCAAATAGTCATTGGAAGCAAACACACACTCACACTCACACATTGGTCGTTTTAAACAACCTTCATATACCAAATTCTCATTGGACACAGACACAGACACACACTGACACACTCACACATTGGTGTATGGTGTTGAGAACAAATGACAAAGATCGTTTTAAACAACCTTCATATACCAAATGCTCATTGGACACAGACACACACACACACACACTGATGTGGTGATGCTTACTGTTGTGCATTGTGAACAACCTGACAAAGATCGTTTTAAACAACCTTCATATACCAAATGCTCATTGGACACAGACACACACACACACTGATGTGGTGATGCTTACTGTTGTGCATTGTGAACAACCTGACAAAGATCGTTTTAAACAACCTTCATATACCAAATTCGCATTGGACACAGACACACACTCACTGATGTGGTGATGTTTACTGTTGTGCATTGTGAACAACCTGACAAAGGTCGTTTTAAACAACCTTCATATACCAAATTCTCATTGGACACACACACACACACTCACACTGATGTGGTGATGCTTACTGTTGTGCATTGAGAACAAACTGACAAAGATCGTTTTAAACAACCTTCATATACCAAATTCTCATTGGACACACACACACACACACTGATGTGGTGATGCTTACTGTTGTGCATTGAGAACAAACTGACAAAGATCGTTTTAAACAACCTTCATATACCAAATTCTCATTGGACACAGACACACACTCACACTGATGTGGTGATGCTTACTGTTGTGCATTGAGAACAAACTGACAAAGATCGTTTTAAACAACCTTCATATACCAAATTCTCATTGGACACAGACACACACACACACTGATGTGGTGATGATTACTGTTGTGCATTGAGATCAAACTGACAAAGATCGTTTTAAACAACCTTCATATACCAAATTCTCATTGGACACACACACACACACACACACTGATGTGGTGATGCTTACTGTTGTGCATTGTGAACTACCTGACAAAGATCGTTTTAAACAACCTTCATATACCAAATTCTCATTGGACACACACACACACTCACACTGATGTGGTGATGCTTACTGTTGTGCATTGAGAACAAACTGACAAAGATCGTTTTAAACAACCTTCATATACCAAATTCTCATTGGACACACACACACACACACTGATGTGGTGATGCTTACTGTTGTGCATTGAGAACAAACTGACAAAGATCGTTTTAAACAACCTTCATATACCAAATTCTCATTGGACACAGACACACACTCACACTGATGTGGTGATGCTTACTGTTGTGCATTGAGAACAAACTGACAAAGATCGTTTTAAACAACCTTCATATACCAAATTCTCATTGGACACACACGCACACACTCACACTGATGTGGTGATGCTTACTGTTGTGCATTGTGAACAACCTGACAAAGATCGTTTTATACAACCTTCATATACCAAATTTTCATTGGACACACACACACACTCACACTGATGTGGTGATGCTTACTGTTGTGCATTGTGAACAACCTGACAAAGATCGTTTTAAACAACCTTCATATACCAAATTCTCATTGGACACAGACACACACACACTCACTCACTCACTCACTCAATGATGTGGTGATGCTTACTGTTGTGCATTGTGAACAACCTGACAAAGATCGTTTTAAACAACCTTCATATACCAAATTCTCATTGGACACAGACACACACACACTCACTCACTCACTCACTCAATGATGTGGTGATGCTTTCTGTTGTGCATTGTGAACTACCTGACAAAGATCGTTTTAAAACAACCTTCATATACCAAATGCTCATTGGACACAGACACACACTCACACTGATGTGGTGATGCTTACTGTTGTGCATTGAGAACAAACTGACAAAGATCGTTTTAAACAACCTTCATATACCAAATTCTCATTGGACACAGACACACACTCACACTGATGTGGTGATGCTTACTGTTGTGCATTGAGAACAAACTGACAAAGATCGTTTCAAACAACCTTCATATACCAAATTCTCATTGGACACAGACACACACACACTCACTCACTCACTCACTCAATGATGTGGTGATGCTTACTGTTGTGCATTGTGAACTACCTGACAAAGATCGTTTTAAACAACCTTCATATACCAAATGCTCATTGGACACACACTCACTCACTCACTGATGAGGTGATGCTTACTGTTGTGCATTGTGAACTACCTGACAAAGATCGTTTTAAACAACCTTCATATACCAAATTCTCATTGGACACAGACACACACTCACACTGATGTGGTGATGCTTACTGTTGTGCATTGAGAACAAACTGACAAAGATCGTTTCAAACAACCTTCATAAACCAAATTCTCATTGGACACAGACACACACACACACTGATGTGGTGATGCTTACTGTTGTGCATTAAGAACAAACTGACAAAGATCGTTTTAAACAACCTTCATATACCAAATTCTCATTGGACACAGACACACACTCACACTGATGTGGTGATGCTTACTGTTGTGCATTAAGAACAAACTGACAAAGATCGTTTTAAACAACCTTCATATACCAAATTCTCATTGGACACACACACACACACACAGACACACACACACTGATGTGGTGATGCTTACTGTTGTGCATTGAGAACAAACTGACAAAGATCGTTTTAAACAACCTTCATATACCAAATTCTCATTGGACACACACTCACTCACTCACTCAATGATGAGGTGATGCTTAATGTTGTGCATTGTGAACTACCTGACAAAGATCGTTTTAAACAACCTTCATATACCAAATTCTCATTGGACACAGACACACACACACACACACACACACTGATGTGGTGATGCTTACTGTTGTGCATTGAGAACAAACTGACAAAGATCGTTTTAAACAACCTTCATATACCAAATTCTCATTGGACACAGACACACACTCACACTGATGTGGTGATGCTTACTGTTGTGCATTAAGAACAAACTGACAAAGATCGTTTTAAACAACCTTCATATACCAAATTCTCATTGGACACAGACACACACTCACACTGATGTGGTGATGCTTACTGTTGTGCATTAAGAACAAACTGACAAAGATCGTTTTAAACAACCTTCATATACCAAATTCTCATTGGACACACACACACACACACTCTCAATGATGAGGTGATGCTTACTGTTGTGCATTGTGAACTACCTGACAAAGATCGTTTTAAACAACCTTCATATACCAAATTCTCATTGGACACAGACACACACTCACACTGATGTGGTGATGCTTACTGTTGTGCATTGAGAACAAACTGACAAAGATCGTTTTAAACAACCTTCATATACCAAATTCTCATTGGACACAGGCACACACACTCACACTGATGTGGTGATGCTTACTGTTGTGCATTGAGAACAAACTGACAAAGATCGTTTTAAACAACCTTCATATACCAAATTCTCATTGGACACAGGCACACACTTACTCAATGACGTGGTGATGCTTACTGTTGTGCATTGTGACCAACCTGACAAAGATCGTTTTAAACAACCTTCATATACCAAATGCTCATTGGACACAGACACAAACACACACACACTCACACTGATGTGGTGATGCTTACTGTTGTGCATTGAGAACAAACTGACAAAGATCGTTTTAAACAACCTTCATATACCAAATTCTCATTGGACACGCACACACACACTCACACTGATGTGGTGATGCTTACTGTTGTGCATTGAGAACAAACTGACAAAGATCGTTTTAAACAACCTTCATATACCAAATTCTCATTGGACACAGGCACACACTTACTCAATGACGTGGTGATGCTTACTGTTGTGCATTGTGACCAACCTGACAAAGATCGTTTTAAACAACCTTCATATACCAAATGCTCATTGGACACAGACACAAACACACACACACTCACACTGATGTGGTGATGCTTACTGTTGTGCATTGAGAACAAACTGACAAAGATCGTTTTAAACAACCTTCATATACCAAATTCTCATTGGACACACACACACACTCACACTGATGTGGTGATGCTTACTGTTGTGCATTGAGAACAAACTGACAAAGATCGTTTTAAACAACCTTCATATACCAAATTCTCATTGGACACAGACACACACTCACACTGATGTGGTGATGCTTACTGTTGTGCATTGAGAACAAACTGACAAAGATCGTTTTAAACAACCTTCATATACCAAATTCTCATTGGACACAGGCACACACTTACTCAATGACGTGGTGATGCTTACTGTTGTGCATTGTGACCAACCTGACAAAGATCGTTTTAAACAACCTTCATATACCAAATGCTCATTGGACACAGACACAAACACACACACACTCACACTGATGTGGTGATGCTTACTGTTGTGCATTGAGAACAAACTGACAAAGATCGTTTTAAACAACCTTCATATACCAAATTCTCATTGGACACACACACACACTCACACTGATGTGGTGATGCTTACTGTTGTGCATTGAGAACAAACTGACAAAGATCGTTTCAAACAACCTTCATATACCAAATTCTCATTGGACACAGACACACACTCACACTGATGTGGTGATGCTTACTGTTGTGCATTGAGAACAAACTGACAAAGATCGTTTTAAACAACCTTCATATACCAAATTCTCATTGGACACAGGCACACACTTACTCAATGATGTGGTGATGCTTACTGTTGTGCATTGAGAACAAACTGACAAAGATCGTTTTAAACAACCTTCATATACCAAATTCTCATTGGACACAGGCACACACTCACACTGATGTGGTGATGCTTACTGTTGTGCATTGAGAACAAACTGACAAAGATCGTTTCAAACAACCTTCATAAACCAAATTCTCATTGGACACAGACACACACACACACTGATGTGGTGATGCTTACTGTTGTGCATTAAGAACAAACTGACAAAGATCGTTTTAAACAACCTTCATATACCAAATTCTCATTGGACACAGACACACACTCACACTGATGTGGTGATGCTTACTGTTGTGCATTGTGAACAAACTGACAAAGATCGTTTTAAACAACCTTCATATACCAAATTCTCATTGGACACAGGCCACACACACTCACACTGATGTGGTGATGCTTACTGTTGTGCATTGAGAACAAACTGACAAAGATCGTTTTAAACAACCTTCATATACCAAATTCTCATTGGACACAGACACACACTCACACTGATGTGGTGATGCTTACTGTTGTGCATTGAGAACAAACTGACAAAGATCGTTTTAAACAACCTTCATATACCAAATTCTCATTGGACACACACACACACACTGACACTGATGTGGTGATGCTTACTGTTGTGCATTGAGAACAAACTGACAAAGATCGTTTTAAACAACCTTCATATACCAAATTCTCATTGGACACAGGCACACACTCACACAATGATGTGGTGATGCTTACTGTTGTGCATTGTGACCAACCTGACAAAGGTCGTTTTAAACAACCTTCATATACCAAATGCTCATTGGACACAGACACAGACACACACACACTCACACTGATGTGGTGATGCGTACTGTTGTGCATTGAGAACAAACTGACAAAGATCGTTTCAAACAACCTTCATATACCAAATTCTCATTGGACACAGACACACACACACACTGATGTGGTGATGCTTACTGTTGTGCATTGAGAACAAACTGACAAAGATCGTTTTAAACAACCTTCATATACCAAATTCTCATTGGACACAGACACACACTCACACTGATGTGGTGATGCTTACTGTTGTGCATTGAGAACAAACTGACAAAGATCGTTTTAAACAACCTTCATATACCAAATTCTCATTGGACACAGACACACACACTCACACTGATGTGGTGATGCTTACTGTTGTGCATTAAGAACAAACTGACAAAGATCGTTTTAAACAACCTTCATATACCAAATTCTCATTGGACACAGACACACACTCACACTGATGTGGTGATGCTTACTGTTGTGCATTGAAAACAAACTGACAAAGATCGTTTTAAACAACCTTCATATACCAAATTCTCATTGGACACAGACACACACTCACACTGATGTGGTGATGCTTACTGTTGTGCATTGAGAACAAACTGACAAAGATCGTTTTAAACAACCTTCATATACCAAATTCTCATTGGACACAGGCACACACTTACTCAATGACGTGGTGATGCTTACTGTTGTGCATTGTGACCAACCTGACAAAGATCGTTTTAAACAACCTTCATATACCAAATGCTCATTGGACACAGACACAAACACACACACACTCACACTGATGTGGTGATGCTTACTGTTGTGCATTGAGAACAAACTGACAAAGATCGTTTTAAACAACCTTCATATACCAAATTCTCATTGGACACAGACACACACTCACACTGATGTGGTGATGCTTACTGTTGTGCATTGAGAACAAACTGACAAAGATCGTTTTAAACAACCTTCATATACCAAATTCTCATTGGACACAGGCACACACTTACTCAATGACGTGGTGATGCTTACTGTTGTGCATTGTGACCAACCTGACAAAGATCGTTTTAAACAACCTTCATATACCAAATGCTCATTGGACACAGACACAAACACACACACACTCACACTGATGTGGTGATGCTTACTGTTGTGCATTGAGAACAAACTGACAAAGATCGTTTTAAACAACCTTCATATACCAAATTCTCATTGGACACAGACACACACTCACACTGATGTGGTGATGCTTACTGTTGTGCATTGAGAACAAACTGACAAAGATCGTTTTAAACAACCTTCATATACCAAATTCTCATTGGACACACACACACACTCACACTGATGTGGTGATGCTTACTGTTGTGCATTGAGAACAAACTGACAAAGATCGTTTTAAACAACCTTCATATACCAAATTCTCATTGGACACAGGCACACACTTACTCAATGACGTGGTGATGCTTACTGTTGTGCATTGTGACCAACCTGACAAAGATCGTTTTAAACAACCTTCATATACCAAATGCTCATTGGACACAGACACAAACACACACACACTCACACTGATGTGGTGATGCTTACTGTTGTGCATTGAGAACAAACTGACAAAGATCGTTTTAAACAACCTTCATATACCAAATTCTCATTGGACACACACACACACTCACACTGATGTGGTGATGCTTACTGTTGTGCATTGAGAACAAACTGACAGAGATCGTTTTAAACAACCTTCATATACCAAATTCTCATTGGACACAGACACACACTCACACTGATGTGGTGATGCTTACTGTTGTGCATTGAGAACAAACTGACAAAGATCGTTTTAAACAACCTTCATATACCAAATTCTCATTGGACACAGGCACACACTTACTCAATGACGTGGTGATGCTTACTGTTGTGCATTGAGAACAAACTGACAAAGATCGTTTTAAACAACCTTCATATACCAAATTCTCATTGGACACAGACACACACTCACACTGATGTGGTGATGCTTACTGTTGTGCATTGAGAACAAACTGACAAAGATCGTTTTAAACAACCTTCATATACCAAATTCTCATTGGACACAGACACACACTCACACTGATGTGGTGATGCTTACTGTTGTGCATTGAGAACAAACTGACAAAGATCGTTTTAAACAACCTTCATATACCAAATTCTCATTGGACACACACACACACACACTGACACTGATGTGGTGATGCTTACTGTTGTGCATTGAGAACAAACTGACAAAGATCGTTTTAAACAACCTTCATATACCAAATTCTCATTGGACACAGGCACACACTTACTCAATGACGTGGTGATGCTTACTGTTGTGCATTGTGACCAACCTGACAAAGATCGTTTTAAACAACCTTCATATACCAAATGCTCATTGGACACAGACACAAACACACACACACTCACACTGATGTGGTGATGCTTACTGTTGTGCATTGAGAACAAACTGACAAAGATCGTTTTAAACAACCTTCATATACCAAATTCTCATTGGACACACACACACACTCACACTGATGTGGTGATGCTTACTGTTGTGCATTGAGAACAAACTGACAAAGATCGTTTTAAACAACCTTCATATACCAAATTCTCATTGGACACACACACACACTCACACTGATGTGGTGATGCTTACTGTTGTGCATTGAGAACAAACTGACAAAGATCGTTTTAAACAACCTTCATATACCAAATTCTCATTGGACACAGACACACACACACTGACACTGATGTGGTGATGCTTACTGTTGTGCATTGAGAACAAACTGACAAAGATCGTTTTAAACAACCTTCATATACCAAATTCTCATTGGACACAGACACACACACACACTGATGTGGTGATGCTTACTGTTGTGCATTGAGAACAAACTGACAAAGATCGTTTTAAACAACCTTCATATACCAAATTCTCATTGGACACACACACACACTCACACTGATGTGGTGATGCTTACTGTTGTGCATTGAGAACAAACTGACAAAGATCGTTTTAAACAACCTTCATATACCAAATTCTCATTGGAAACAGACACAGACTCACACTCACACTGATGTGGTGATGCTTACTGTTGTGCATTGAGAACAAACTGACAAAGATCGTTTTAAACAACCTTCATATACCAAATTCTCATTGGACACAGACACACACTCACCCTGATGTGGTGATGCTTACTGTTGTGCATTGAGAACAAACTGACAAAGATCGTTTTAAACAACCTTCATATACCAAATTCTCATTGGACACAGGCACACACTTACTCAATGACGTGGTGATGCTTACTGTTGTGCATTGTGACCAACCTGACAAAGATCGTTTTAAACAACCTTCATATACCAAATGCTCATTGGACACAGACACACACACACACCTCACACTGATGTGGTGATGCTTACTGTTGTGCATTGAGAACAAACTGACAAAGATCGTTTTAAACAACCTTCATATACCAAATTCTCATTGGACACAGACACACACTTACTCAGTGACGTGGTGATGCTTACTGTTGTGCATTGAGAACAAACTGACAAAGATCGTTTTAAACAACCTTCATATACCAAATTCTCATTGGACACAGGCACACACTTACACAATGATGTGGTGATGCTTACTGTTGTGCATTGAGAACAAACTGACAAAGATCGTTTTAAACAACCTTCATATACCAAATTCTCATTGGACACAGGCACACACTTACTCAATGACGTGGTGATGCTTACTGTTGTGCATTGTGACCAACCTGACAAAGATCGTTTTAAACAACCTTCATATACCAAATGCTCATTGGACACAGGCACACACTTACTCAATGACGTGGTGATGCTTACTGTTGTGCATTGTGACCAAACTGACAAAGATCGTTTTAAACAACCTTCATATACCAAATGCTCATTGGACACAGGCACACACTTACTCAATGACGTGGTGATGCTTACTGTTGTGCATTGTGACCAACCTGACAAAGATCGTTTTAAACAACCTTTATATACCAAATGCTCATTGGACACAGGCACACACTTACTCAATGACGTGGTGATGCTTACTGTTGTGCATTGTGACCAACCTGACAAAGGTCGTTTTAAACAACCTTCATATACCAAATGCTCATTGGACGCACACACACACTCACACTGATGTGGTGATGCTTACTGTTGTGCATTGAGAACAAACTGGCAAAGATCGTTTTAAACAACCTTCATATACCAAATTCTCATTGGACACACACACACACACACTGACACTGATGTGGTGATGCTTACTGTTGTGCATTGAGAACAAACTGACAAAGATCGTTTTAAACAACCTTCATATACCAAATTCTCATTGGACACAGGCACACACTTACTCAATGACGTGGTGATGCTTACTGTTGTGCATTGTGACCAACCTGACAAAGATCGTTTTAAACAACCTTCATATACCAAATGCTCATTGGACACAGGCACACACTTACTCAATGACGTGGTGATGCTTACTGTTGTGCATTGTGACCAACCTGACAAAGATCGTTTTAAACAACCTTCATATACCAAATGCTCATTGGACACACACACACACTCACACTGATGTGGTGATGCTTACTGTTGTGCATTGAGAACAAACTGACAAAGATCGTTTTAAACAACCTTCATATACCAAATTCTCATTGGACACACACACACACACACTGACACTGATGTGGTGATGCTTACTGTTGTGCATTGAGAACAAACTGACAAAGATCGTTTTAAACAACCTTCATATACCAAATTCTCATTGGACACAGGCACACACTTACTCAATGACGTGGTGATGCTTACTGTTGTGCATTGTGACCAACCTGACAAAGGTCGTTTTAAACAACCTTCATATACCAAATGCTCATTGGACACAGACACAAACACACACACACTGACACTGATGTGGTGATGCTTACTGTTGTGCATTGAGAACAAACTGACAAAGATCGTTTTAAACAACCTTCATATACCAAATTCTCATTGGACACACACACACACACACTGACACTGATGTGGTGATGCTTACTGTTGTGCATTGAGAACAAACTGACAAAGATCGTTTTAAACAACCTTCATATACCAAATTCTCATTGGACACAGGCACACACTTACTCAATGACGTGGTGATGCTTACTGTTGTGCATTGTGACCAACCTGACAAAGGTCGTTTTAAACAACCTTCATATACCAAATGCTCATTGGACACAGACACAAACACACACACACTGACACTGATGTGGTGATGCTTACTGTTGTGCATTGAGAACAAACTGACAAAGATCGTTTTAAACAACCTTCATATACCAAATTCTCATTGGACACAGGCACACACTTACTCAATGACGTGGTGATGCTTACTGTTGTGCATTGTGACCAACCTGACAAAGATCGTTTTAAACAACCTTCATATACCAAATGCTCATTGGACACAGACACAAACACACACACACTCACACTGATGTGGTGATGCTTACTGTTGTGCATTGAGAACAAACTGACAAAGATCGTTTTAAACAACCTTCATATACCAAATTCTCATTGGACACAGACACACACTCACACTGATGTGGTGATGCTTACTGTTGTGCATTGAGAACAAACTGACAAAGATCGTTTTAAACAACCTTCATATACCAAATTCTCATTGGACACAGGCACACACTTACTCAATGATGTGGTGATGCTTACTGTTGTGCATTGAGAACAAACTGACAAAGATCGTTTTAAACAACCTTCATATACCAAATTCTCATTGGACACAGGCACACACTTACTCAATGACGTGGTGATGCTTACTGTTGTGCATTGTGACCAACCTGACAAAGATCGTTTTAAACAACCTTTATATACCAAATGCTCATTGGACACAGGCACACACTTACTCAATGACGTGGTGATGCTTACTGTTGTGCATTGTGACCAACCTGACAAAGGTCGTTTTAAACAACCTTCATATACCAAATGCTCATTGGACACAGACACAAACACACACACACTCACACAGTGACGTGGTGATGCTTACTGTTGTGCATTGAGAACAAACTGACAAAGATCGTTTTAAACAACCTTCATATACCAAATTCTCATTGGACACAGGCACACACTTACTCAATGATGTGGTGATGCTTACTGTTGTGCATTGAGAACAAACTGACAAAGATCGTTTTAAACAACCTTCATATACCAAATTCTCATTGGACACAGGCACACACTTACTCAATGACGTGGTGATGCTTACTGTTGTGCATTGTGACCAACCTGACAAAGATCGTTTTAAACAACCTTCATATACCAAATGCTCATTGGACACAGGCACACACTTACTCAATGACGTGGTGATGCTTACTGTTGTGCATTGTGACCAACCTGACAAAGATCGTTTTAAACAACCTTCATATACCAAATGCTCATTGGACACAGACACAAACACACACACACTCACACTGATGTGGTGATGCTTACTGTTGTGCATTGAGAACAAACTGACAAAGATCGTTTTAAACAACCTTCATATACCAAATTCTCATTGGACACACACACACACTCACACTGATGTGGTGATGCTTACTGTTGTGCATTGAGAACAAACTGACAAAGATCGTTTTAAACAACCTTCATATACCAAATTCTCATTGGACACAGGCACACACTTACTCAATGACGTGGTGATGCTTACTGTTGTGCATTGTGACCAACCTGACAAAGGTCGTTTTAAACAACCTTCATATACCAAATGCTCATTGGACACAGACACAAACACACACACACTCACACTGATGTGGTGATGCTTACTGTTGTGCATTGAGAACAAACTGACAAAGATCGTTTTAAACAACCTTCATATACCAAATTCTCATTGGACACAGACACACACTCACACTGATGTGGTGATGCTTACTGTTGTGCATTGAGAACAAACTGACAAAGATCGTTTTAAACAACCTTCATATACCAAATTCTCATTGGACACACACACACACTCACACTGATGTGGTGATGCTTACTGTTGTGCATTGAGAACAAACTGACAAAGATCGTTTTAAACAACCTTCATATACCAAATTCTCATTGGACACAAACACACACTTACTCAGTGACGTGGTGATGCTTACTGTTGTGCATTGAGAACAAACTGACAAAGATCGTTTTAAACAACCTTCATATACCAAATTCTCATTGGACACAGGCACACACTTACTCAATGATGTGGTGATGCTTACTGTTGTGCATTGAGAACAAACTGACAAAGATCGTTTTAAACAACCTTCATATACCAAATTCTCATTGGACACAGGCACACACTTACTCAATGACGTGGTGATGCTTACTGTTGTGCATTGTGACCAACCTGACAAAGATCGTTTTAAACAACCTTTATATACCAAATGCTCATTGGACACAGGCACACACTTACTCACACTGACGTGGTGATGCTTACTGTTGTGCATTGAGAACAAACTGACAAAGATCGTTTTAAACAACCTTCATATACCAAATTCTCATTGGACACAGGCACACACTCACTCACACTGATGTGGTGATGCTTACTGTTGTGCATTGAGAACAAACTGACAAAGATCGTTTTAAACAACCTTCATATACCAAATTCTCATTGGACACAGGCACACACTTACTCACACTGATGTGGTGATGCTTACTGTTGTGCATTGAGAACAAACTGACAAAGATCGTTTTAAACAACCTTCATATACCAAATGCTCATTGGAC